>PVIJ01012688.1:0-48500 GCA_004024925.1 Scalopus aquaticus
CTTCTTTGCCAAAAAAAAAAAAAAAAAAGAATTTTTAAAAAAGGCCTGGTTTATATGTACATGAGTTTCTTTAGGTTACAGACCAAGAGTAGAACTGCTGGGTGAGAAGGAACACACCTCAACTTTACTGACAACACCAAGTTGCTTTCCACAGCCAGTGCACCAAGCCACGCTCCTACCAGCAGCACCCGAGAGCCGCTGGTCGCAGTGCTGACATTTTGACCCCTGCACCTGTCCAGTCAAGATAAATACTCACATGTCCCTCATCAGACGTGCATCTTCAGCTCGGACCAGCAAACTTCGGATCAGATTAGAATTGTCAGCCATGTCCGCACTGAGCTTCTGGTGCACTGAGTGATACTCATCCACCTACAGACCACGAACACTCAGGAATCAAAAAGGCCTCACAAATTTCTTAAAAGCTCATCAGATTGGGAAGAGGCTATCTGCCGCCCACTGCGGCCCTCTTCTTCCCGTTTGTGGCTGCCACCCTTGCTCTCGCTCACGCTTCAGCTTCTCAGCGAAACAGTCTTCTGCCTCCTACACCGCAGACAACCTTCCGTTTGGATCGGCCCCGTCTTAGCACTGTGAGCCCCAGCGACACGCAGACTAATCCCCAGGGACCTGGGTGGGAAGGCGGTCACAGCTGGAGCCGATCACTATTCTTGCTTTCTCTTTTTTCTTTTGATTTTGGGTGGTTGAAAAGCACTAACTCGGAGAGCAAATAAATATGACAGACAAGATGAAGGACTTGCAACGGAAAATGTTAATAAACATGTAAAGTGTCCCCCTAAATTAAGCTAAGAAAGCAGATGGTCAAGAGTTAACCACTCGCTTTTATAGAAGAAATTCTTCAGTGAGTAGATTCTCCAATACTTGTTCAATTTTGACTTGATGAATTTGCATAACTTCTTTAAAACATGACTATCCTATGCATGTATTTGTGGTATTATTAATCTCCTAGAAGTTTCAAAGATGTTTCCAAGACTATCAGACGGCCGTGTTCTCACAGTGGCCTCTGCTAGGGGCCCTCACCTTAGCCAGCACCGTTCGTAATTCCTCAAAGTAGGCGGGGAAATTAGCTTCCACCTGAAGGTCTTCAATAGAAAAATACGATGCCATCGACTGGATGATATCACCAGCCAGATCAATATCATCAGTATTTATGGTGATCTAGCCAGAGAAAAAAAGAGACAAGTTTAGCATCCTCAGATACTGTCACATACAAACTTAGCTGAAACAGTACTAAATTTTCCCATATTAAACACATTTATGGGGATTAAATTTATATGTGGTGATGACCAAGATAAGGATTAGCCCTAAAGGAAATTATAAAGCAAAATTCATTATTTCTAGCAGGCTAAAAGAGGAATCCTTGGGCCTCCCTGGTGGCACAAGGATTAAGTCACAGCACTATCAAGTTATCGCGGCAAGAGTTCAATCCCCGGCCAGGGAGCTGACCCACATGGCGCAGCAGACCTCTCCTGTCTCGCCCTCAGTGTGTTTTAGTCAATCTGCCTGTTCTGCTCCCCACTCTGTCTCTGGTGAATCCTTTCACCCCCCCTGCACCTCTGGTCTACACCCCAGTTCTTATATACATAAATAAATAAATATTTTTTTAAAAATAAATAAAAGATTAATCCTCTAGCCTTCCAAACTAAATAACAAAATCACTTGAATAGTGAATGTTCTCCTCTATAATCCCAACCCATCCCAAATTAGAAGGGGTACAGGGTAAGAAGGAGGAAGACAGAAAACCACTGTTCTAGATTATATTTCAGTGCCTAAAAAGATAACACAACAGACTAAATTGAAATGTGGTTTTATGACCTTGAGATTGGGTCCTCGCTTTGCACTAAAAGGTAAGCACTGCATACAAAATCTATGCCCATGACTGTAAACATTACCTCTCCGTTAAGTCTTATTTTTATATAGAGCTGGCCACCGTTCCGCAAGGATGTGAAACACACTTGAAATGGAGCATTCTGAATGTTAATGTCTTCTGGTAACAGAAAATTCTGGCTGAGCCACATAACAACCTTAAAAATTAATAGGATGAAATGAATTTCCATTTTTAAAGTACAATCACTCTTAAGAGTTAGTCTTCTTCCTAGCATTACTGCTTGGTGAACAAAACAAAACAAAAGAATTATCCTTTACTCCGCAGGCAAGAAAACACTAACCACATTCCCTCTTCCCACCTTATACATGTTCTTTTTTTTCTTAAAGTATTGTGGGATTTTTTTTTTAAAGATTTATTTATTTATACATACAAGCTGGGGTACAGGCCAGAGGCGTGGGGCGGCGAGAGGGTTCACCAGAGACAGAGGGGGGAGCAGAACAGGCAGATCAGAAACACACTGCTGAGGGGAGCAGCGGGCGAGGCAGGAGAGGTCTGCTGTGCCATGTGGGATTCTCCCCGGCCGGGCGTCGAACTCACGTCATGCGCTGCCGACAGCTCCACAGCGCAGCGCTCAACCACTGCGCCACCAGGGAGGCCCTATACATGTTCTTAAGTAACGTTCATAGTTATATGTGGTTCTACAGTTTTCATTTTCTACTTGCACATAATCTCACACACAATATAGAAATAATTCAGGCATGATGCTAATTCTGTTTACATGACAGCTATTCTGGTGCTGTCTCCTGGACAATGTAGTCTGCTTAAAAGTATTCCGTTCCATTCTTAAAAAGAAATTTAGGGTCTCCTGATAGCACAAGGGGTTAAGTTGCAGCACCATGATGCTACCGCCAGCCACTGCAGCATGAGTTTGATCCCTGGCCAGGGAGCTGACCCTCCTGGCGCCCTAGATCTGCCTGTTGTGCTCCCCACTCTATCTCTGGTGAATCCTCTCACCACACCCCCCACACACCACTGACCTACACCTCAGCCCTTGTATGCATAAATAAATTTTTTTTAAAGAAATTTAAATGAAGCATGCATGCGCTCATAGCACAGACACACATACATCCACACAGTAAGTTTTTGTATTATAGTAATACTTCACAGGGATCCGCTACACAGGTGTCACTAAGAACCACCTGGCAGGCCTTATGGAAGGGGCTAGCTCTAGAATCTCTGGTTCTACAACCTGAGAAGGACCCGGAGATTCCACACCATTAAAAAGCCTCACCGAGAATTCTCAGGTCCAGCCAAGGTTGAAAGTCCGCTGGATGTTAGTCCTCTAAACGACAGGAGGTGCCAATTATCTGTTCATCGGGGGCCCACTAAGGTACAAGACGACCCCCACTAATGGATAAGGAAATTGAGGGAATTTCCCCATATCTCTAGGAATTAGCTAAGGTAACACTTGAACCCAAGAATGTTCCCAGCTGCAAGTCCTTCTCTTTCCATTTGGATGTGGGCTGCTCTGGACACTCTGGGTCAAGGGGAACACACCAAGACCGTAATAACAAAACAAAGAGGAGACCGAATGGTTTCACTTACAGCAGGAATATGGGGGAACCAAACAAGAGAGAGACACCCAGTGAGGAAGGGGGAGGATAAGGGCTCAAAATGGAGTAGAAAAGAGTACAAGGGACTATGGTGGTTCACGGGTGAATCGGTGGTGGGGAACCCAAAGGAAATACACAATAATGTAAAGAGATAAATAACAATAAAAAACACACACACAAAAAAAGAGAATTAAAAACTGGTGAAAATTTACCTGTCATTACCTGATTGCTCAGGTAAATAAGGGGCATGGTTTTTCAAAATGAGAGAAGCCATTTCAGCAGTATTTTTGTTACACATTATAAGCCAACTACAAACTTTCATGCCGTAATCACCATACCAAGGGACACATTCATGGAATGTCCCCCTTCCTAGAAAACAACCACGAAAGGATTCTAAAGCGCAGAAGTATTGTAAGAAAAAAGCCAGATACTCACCCTCTGAGCTCGTTCTGCAATAACAAAGTTCACGTAACTGAGTGGTTCGCTGGCAGGGTTGGAGTTGGTCAGTGCGTACGTGGAGAATCGGGGGAGCTGTCTTGTCAACTCAAATACATGAAACTGGGTACTGTGGACAATTGGCGGAACAGAGAATTGTTTGGTACAGAATGTTATTTCAAATGGCAAGGTCCAGAAAAGAAATGTAAAGTCACCACTGGGTCATCACATAGAAACTGAAGGGTTTCACTAGAGAAGAAACCCTGGAGGGCCACCCTGATGGCTCAAGGGGTTGAGTCGAAGCACTATGAAGCTATCCAGAGCCACTGCAGCACAAGTTCAATCCCGAGCCAGGGAGAGTCCCACACGGCACAGCAGACCTCTCCTGCCTCGCCCGCTGCTCCCCTCAGCAGTATATTTCAGAAGATCTGCCTGTTCTGCTCCCCACTCTGTCTCTGGTGGATCCTCTCACCACCCCACACCTCTGGCCTGCACCCCAGTTCTGAAAAAAAAGGAGGGAGGGAGGGAAGAAGGGAGGGAGTGAGGGAGGGAGGGAGGGAGGAAGGAAGGAAGGAAAGAAGGAAGAAAGGAAGGAAAAAACCCTAGAAAAACATGAGTTTTGTTAAAGCACTACTGACAGGGTTTGAGATTTAGAAATAAGAGGTGTCTACACTGACATTAAGGGCCAAAGGAATGTGAAGAGGCTGTATCTTCAAATCTAGCGGTACCTGGGCCTCCCTGGCAGTTAAGCATTGCGCTGTGGAGCTATCAACAGCAGCGACACGAGTTCGATGCCCGGCCGGGGAGATTCCCACATGGTGTGGGACCTCTCCTGCCTCGCCTGCTGCTCCCCTCAGCAGTGTATTTCCATCCATCTGCCTGTTCTGCTCCCCACTCTGTCTCTGGTGAACCCTCTCGCCACACCACACCTCTGCCCTGTACCCCAGCTTATATGCATAAATAATAAATCTTTAAAAAAAAATTTAGTGGTACCTCCTCACTCGTGAGGTTCAATGTAACTTTACTAAAGAGGTACAACTAAAATCTTGTTGTCTCAGTGGCCCAAACTAGCAGTTTATAAATCATCAAGTAGCCACATTTTTGGAACTCTTGTGATTATGAGATCATCTGATTAAAACCAGGAAACACCAACTAAAATTTAAACGCCCCCTTTTTCCCCTAGAGTTCAAATTAGAGAAATAAAAGGTGATGAAAACTTTGCCTGGAAGGGTAGAACCATTAAATGGCTTGTCCTGCCCCAGAAATCCATCATATACTGGGAGTTCTACACATTCTCCATCCTCTAAGAACTATCTGGAAATGAACTGCAATATGCAAAGGGTCACCTGCTTCTGTAACCCACGAAGACCTTCAAGTGTAGGTCCACAGGGACATCTTTGGGAGGTGAGATTGGGATGCGGATTGAACTGGAGAGGTTGTGGATGCTGGGGTGGACCACGTGGCTTTCACCCAGAAAAATTCCCTCTGCAAAAATCAATACTGCTCGGATGATAGTGTCTGCAGAGAAGAGAGAAAACAGCATCTCAAGAACCACTCCAGGGCCTCCCTAGTGGTGCAACAGGTTAAGCGCAGTGCTGTGGGCAGCCACCGTGCGAATTCGATGCCCGGCCGGGGAGATTCCTGCATGGCGCAGCAGACCTCTCCTGCCTCGCCCGCTGCTCCCCTCAGCAGTGTGTTTCAGTCGATCTGCCTGTTCTGCTCCCCACTCTGTCTCTGTGAACCCTCTCATCGCCCCCACACCTCTGGCCTGCACCCCAGCTTGTATGCAGAAACAAATCTTAAAAAAAAAAAAAAAAAAAAGAACCACTCCAAGCTGGCACAGGTGCCTACAAAGCCAGCAGTACATAATTTCTTACCATTAGATGTGGAAATACGCAATTCTGCATGAGCAGCCTGGAGCTCACTCCCCAGGTTGACCGAGAGGGCGGTGTGGAGCTTGGTGTTGGCTGGGATGACGCCCCAGTGCCCATCAGCCTCATTCAGTGGACTGCTCAACTCAGCCTGCAAAACACCCCATTCACTGCCAACCCAGTCGCGAAAAGAGTGAACCAACGTCAATTTTAAATAATATGGCCACAGGGCCTCCCTGGTGGCCAAGGGGTTAAGTCTCAGCACTATCACCACTATGGCCCAAGTTCGGCCAGGGAGCTGACCCACGTGGCGCAGCAGACCTCTCCTGTCTCGCCCGCTGCTCCCCTCAGCGTGTATTACAGTAGATCCGCCTGCTCTGCTCCCCACTCTGTCTCTAGTGAATCTTGTCATGCCCCACACCTCTGGCCTACACCCCGGTTCTTCCACACCCAAAAAAAAAAAAAAAAAAAAAAGAAAGAAAAAGACATATTGTCTTGCTTATTCACTTAATACCACAGAGCCCCTGCCCTACCATGCAAGCATTTATTCTTTTGAGCTGCTGAAGATTCCCTACACATGCTCCCCACTGCCGATCACCAGTTAAGTGGCTTCCAACTGTTCATTCCTACAAATAGTGCCGCAGTAAATGCCTTTGAATACCATGCAAATATTCCTATAGTTTAGGTTGTAGAGATGGAGAATTTCTAGAGCCTATGCATACCCTGAATCCTGGCACTGGCAAAGAAGCTAAAGCAGCCGCACTCTGCCAGAGAGCAGGAAGGAGGCCAGGGCCCGGGAGACTCAACACTCTCATTCTTTCCCATTTGCCAGTATTTCTGGTCACTCCAGACCTTTCAGACCCACTCCCTCCACTTCAGGACTGACCTTGGCGTTTTCCTTGTAGTTCCGGAGTTCCAGCAAGAGACTCTGTTTTTTCTGGCTCAGCTCTCGGATCAGGTCCTGCTCTATGCTGGTGTCCATGAGGTTCCCTCTCATTTCAGCTGTGCCTGGCAGGTAGCCCCGGACTAATACAAAGGAAACACTCATCAGAACATGGGCTGTCACAACATGGCCAGGTTTCATAGTAAGTCATCAACTACCTCTCCTTACAACCCAAAAACCGGGCCTCTCTGGTAGCACAAGGGATATGTCTCAGCACTCTGAAGCCACTGGCAGCCACTGCAGCACGAGTTCAATCCCCGGCCAAGGAGCTTCCCACATGGCACAGCAGACCTCTCCTATCTCGCCCACTGCTCCCCTCAGCAGTGTATTTCAGTGGATCTGCCTGTTCTGCCCCCCACTCTGTCTCTGGTGACTCCTCTCACCTCCCCCCGCCCCCCACCCATGGTCTATACCCCAGCTCTTGTGTGCATAAATAAACAAAGCTTTAAAAATAAACAAACACCTATGTTCTCATCTCCCCAACTTGGGTGAAATTATTAGAATAAGAGGCTATCAATACAAACGCTTCATAGTGGCGTATCCTAGTATCCCCACCCAATCAAATTAAAAGCCTGACTTTTCAAGGATTTAGCTCAGCCCCATTTACTTTCCCCATCCACGGAGCAGCAGATTAACTGCATGCGGCCATCCATGCGGTAATCTCCCTCCAGCACACCAGCAATTGCAGAAGAAAAGTTGTCTTTAAAGATGACTTCCCCTGTTCGGTCACTTCGAGCATCGACCTGCAAACAAAGAATAAGAAATTTAAAAACTGCTTATGCTAGTTTAGCAAACAAACAAACAAAAAAACCACAAAACTTTAAAGTTAAAATTAGCTTTAAATGTCAGTTTGTCTAGCCCTTTTCAAAAGCAACCTCTGGAAAGGCTGCAGCTTCTCAGAAGGTACCTAAGACCATGTGGTCAGGAGGCTATTACAGGGCCTCAACCAGCTGTGCTTTCTTCCTTTAAAATAAATAAATAAATAGGAGACATTTTACAGATTGACCTTCACACAGCATTTCATTTGAGGAAAAGTGTTGGCTGAGAGGCAGTCCACACAGTCCACACAGCCTGGTACGGAAGCCCAAACAGCTTCAGGTCCGCCACTTACTATCTATGGGGTCTCAGGCAAGTTTCTTAACCATCCTGAGCTTGGGCTGCTCATTTGGGGAACAACAAGAAGAAAATGAAAATAACAGGACCTTGACCTCATAGGGCTACAACCAGGCCTAAAGGAGTTAACACATGTAAAGCACTTGGAACAGGCCTGATCCATAAACGTATGCAAGAAATGTCAGCTGTTTAAAAATGTTATTTTTATTACATAGAATGTATAAAGTATATTTATATCTAAAGTTTGAAAAATTCCAAGCTAGCCCAATCTTCCACCATAACCTTTTATAATACCCATGAAAGATACTCTCCTCTTCCAATTAAAAACTATCCAGATAGTTTACTTTGAGTAAACTATCTCTTTGAGTCTCCTCTTCTCAAGAAAGGCAAACAGGGCCTCCCTGGTGGCGAAACGGGTTCCGGCCAGGGAGGTTCCCACATGGCGCAGCAGACCTCTCCTGCCTCGCCCACTGCTCCCCTCAGCAGTGTACTTCAGTTGATCTGCCTGTTCTGCTCCCCACTCTGTCTCTGGTGAATCCTCTCACCACTCCACACCTCTGGCCTATACCCCAGCTTGTATGCATAAATAAAGAAAGAAAAAAGAGAGGCAAATAACTGACTGATCAGAACCAAATGCATCACCAAACAACAAAAATGGTGATTTTGCTCCAAGCAAGAACACATGTATTAGCAACAAATGGCCAGCTGCAGACCATCTGGTAGAGCCACCATTGCAATAACCCAGGCCATTCACTACTGTCGTCTTTTCATAAATATCTTTCTGGGCAAAACTCTGCAACAAAACCAGACTTTAGCTCATAGCTTACTTACCAGCTCCTACTTCTTACCTGGAATATATCACATTCAAGCAACCAGGCTATAAATAACAGTATAATGTAAGCCTGAAAATCACGGAGACTAAAAGCCTGGGAAGCAATGAGTAGATATTTACCAAAATTCTCAGCACTAAAAGCTCTTACTCAGACAGAAGTGAATTTGCTTCTTTCTAGCCACTTTAGCACTGCCTTTCCACAATATTCAGCAAACAAATGGGTTCTTTGCTAACTAAGAAGCAGGACTACAAATAACATTTTTGTGGATATCTGCTCTTTTGCTTTTTCCAACATGGAGTTTGCCCTGGCAGCAATCACCGTGTAGCATAATAAATTACCTGCTAAAATAATTAATTAGTTAGTTGCAATTATCTTGTAATTTTGCACCCATATTCACAAGCTGGATCTTGATTTTTTTTTCCTATGTTATCTTTAAGCGCAGCTATATAATGAGCTGTGTAATTTTCTCTTTTATGCTCTAGAACAAATTATAACATAAATTCCTTACATTTTTTGAAGGATCTAACTATAAAAGCATCTAAGTACAGAGTCAGATTTAAAGGTAAATTTTGACAAGTTCTCAAATCTATTATTTTCTAATTATTCAATCAGTTATAATAATTTATATTCCCTCAGGATATGGTCCATTTTATAGACTTTCAGGTTTCCTAACAAGTAACTACACAGTCTTCTCTTACAGTTTTTAATATCCACACCAAAGACTATACCAGGTGGAGAAGCAGGAACCAACCTAACAGCTGCTGAGACTGTTCTTCGTACAGCACAAAAAAGAGGTTATGTGGTGCCAGCCAAAGTCAAGGAAAAGCAAAGACAAGACAGGAATTAACTGATCTCGCCGGCAATGCAGCACTGACAGATCAGAAAACCAGGAACATGGTATCCATGGAGACCTGGCAACCTCTTAGTTTCTAGCGAGACAATCCTGACTTGCCAAGACTGCAAAATTCTGATTTTTAAGTTAAAAAGAGAAAGAAAGAAAAAAGGGTTTATTTTGAAGTTACAGCCAAAAAAACAATATAGGTTGATTCTTCCCATTCTTTTTCAGAAAGTCTCGAAGAATTATTAAAACAGCTATAAAGCAATTCATTATTAGATTAAAGTTCCCTTCTTTATTAGGATCAGCCTGGTTGAATGGATTCTCATTCCTTCAAGGAAGAGATCTGGACAAAACCTTCCTGGAGATTTCCCCCAAATAGGGCTGATAAGACCAAAGGACACTCACTCGATAGTATTGACAACTACAGAAGAAGAAATGTGGAAGGAGGATGAAGTTAAGGTTGAAAACACAGTCCAGCAACACACATTTGTATTCTCACATTACTTCTCTGAATCACAGAGCTGACACATCGCAATTATTACTTTGACTCATACCTGAACGCTGTGATTTAGACTTACCTTCCCATTGGACCAGCCCGTTATCAGCTCACATACTCCATCAGAATTAAGGTCAAAAGCATGAATGCTCACCGCATGATTTCTGGACTGAAAAGGAATTCCAACAATTAGTATGGAAGCCTCTCAATAACTATAAAATCTGTGAATATTGAGAAGCTAAGTCATACTAACTTTAATTCTCCAGTACCGGGCTGTTTTGTCATAAACTCCAACTGTGCCATTGGAAAGGGCATAACCAAATCGACTACCATACATGGGGCAAAGAGAGGTAATTTTCTGCAAAAAATAATAAATAAAAATATACCTGCTCATTAAGGTTCAATTTAATGTGAAGTATGGCTTTATAAAATTGCATGTCTTGCTACAAGTGTGTTAAAACTGCCATCAATGCACTTCTAGTCCATTAACGGGGAATGTTTTCCCTTTCACTATGATTCACAACAAGATGACATGGACCCTCAGAATTATTTAAAAAAAAAAACCACAGTAAGATTCAGGAATTCAGGAATTAAAGAGGAAATAAATGAAGCATACATGATCTAGAATATGTACAATAGATGTTATAGAGATTAACTCAATATATTTAATGGTTGTCCAGTTTCCTTAACTTATAATATTCTACAGCCTAAATTTCAATAACTTTTTTTTAAAGATTTATTTATTTATACATACAAGCTGGGGTACAGGCCAGAGGTGTGGGGCGGCGAGAGGGTTCACCAGAGACAGAGTGGGGAGCAGAACGGGCAGATCAGAAATACACTGCTGAGGGGAGCAGCGGGCGAGGCAGGAGAGGTCTGCTGTGCCATGTGGGATTCTCCCTGGCTGGGCGTCGAACTCGCATCACGTGCTGCCGACAGCTCCACAGCGCAGCGCTCAACCGCTGCGCCACCAGGGAGGCCCTACAGCCTAAATTTTAAAAAGATTTGCAAAATCCACAGTTAAATATCTTTTCTGTGTACATTTTTCTTTCAATAATATCATTTGTTTGCTAGGGATGAAAGACATTGTTTAGAAGAAAATATAATCCTCTCAAAAATGAAAACCCAAGCACATGGACTTAAGCATGTACATAACAATACACGGAATGTGTGTGTTATCAGAAATATTTCTAGGACTGTTCAAGGAGCTGACCTCCGCAAAAGGATAAAATTTTAGATACTGGGGCCCCGTTGGTGGCCTAGGATTAAGTCTCAGCACTATCACTTCTATGGCCTGAGTTGAATCCCCAGCCAGGGAGCTGACCCACACGGCACAGCAGACCTCTCCTGTCGCGCCTGCTGCTCCCCTTAACAATGTTTTTCAGTAGATCCACTTGTTCTGCTACACCCTCTTTCTTAGTCAATCCTCTCACCCCCTGCACCTCCTGCCTATACCCTAGTTCTTCTACACACACACACACACACACACACACACACACACACAAATTTAGATACTGAACAAAACTATCCTTTAAAGTTAAAATCAAAGTGTGATGAGATCTATGATCTTACAGATCTACTTTCTAATTCTGACCCTAATACAGGAGATATTAAGGAAAATAGAAAGCAGAGAATACTTATGTAATTTCCTTAACACCTACACTCTTTCTACACAACCACCCACTTCACTTAACTCTGAATACAAAGTGGTGTGTGTAGGATTTCAGAATGAGTTAGCTCAAGACATTCTTTTGGCAATACTTAGTACTGTTCAGCTGCCAGATGATAATAATGATTTTGCTGAGCTGGGAAAAGACATTTGAGTTAGGAGCAAGATAAAACTGAGAGGACAGAAAAATGGCCCTGATATAAACATTTCATTCCGTCCACATTTTTATCAATTTAGTTCCAGATTCCCTAGCCCCTAGTCCTTCATCCGTTCATGGTTTCTCTCTTGTGGACTAGGGTACCTCTCCTCCTTCCTCCTTTGGGTTGTTCATTCTGGTCATTTCCTGGAAGAGAGTGGTTTCGGCCAAAAGGAAGCCATCCAGGATGCTGAATGTGACTCACATCCCCTGTGATGTGCAGCTCTACTTATTCCCCACCGGCAGTGCCCCGTGATGTCCGGCACTCTCACCTCACACTGCACTTCTGACGTGCTGACCTATCTTTTTTTTTTTTAAAGAGTTACATATTTATGCATACAAGAACTGGGGTCTAGGCCTCCCTAGTGGTGCAGCAGTTAAGCGCTACACTGTGGAGCTGTCGGCAGTGGCGACGCAAGTTTGAAGCCCGGCCGGGGAGATTCCCACATGGCATGGTAGACCTCTCCTGCCTCGCCCGCTGCTCCCCTCAACAGTGTATTTTGGTTGATCTACCTGTTCTGCTCCCCACTCTGTCTCTGGTGAACTCTCTCACTGCCCCACGCCTCTAGCCTGTACCTCAGCTTGTATGCAAAAATAAATAAATCTTTGAAAAAAACCAAGAACTGGGGTCTAGGTCAGAGGTATGGTGGGGGTAAGAGAATTTACCAGCAACAGAGTAAGGAGAAGAACAGGCAGATCTACTGAGGCACACTGCTGAGGGAAGCAGCGAGGAGACAGGAGAGATCTGCTGTGCCCTGTGGGAATCTCCCTGGCCGGGGATCAAACTCATGCTGCAGTGGCTGCTACAGATTCACAGTGCTGAGACTTAATCCGCTGCGCCACCAGGAAGGCCTCGTGTTGACCTCTCTTGCCCAAAGTAAGCAGAAGTCTGAGGTGTATTTCTTACCTCTATTTCTGTCATTTCTGCCACGATCTCATCTTCTTTAAAAACTCGGATATCAAAATCCTCGGAGCCAACAAGAAGCTGAATGAGGGTGGGGGGAGACAACATGCATATTTAGTTCAGCAAGTGCACACAACAGAATTTCCACAAATAAAACATAAGAACTGCATTATCCTTAGTATGTTGCTGCTGCCCCCAGAGCTCCAACCTCCCAGTAACTCGATGCTCGGGAAGGGTCCCTCTCACAGGAGAGCCAACAAGTTCAGCTAGTGATGAACAAATGGCGGTTACAGATTTCGTCCAGGCCTGTGTGCTACACAGCCTGCCAGGTCACGTTTTTTCACTGAGCACCCAGTCAGTGCCCTTTTTCCTGCAGGTGGATGCCCACTCCAAATGCAAGAACCCGGTATTCATGGAGAAGAGGGGGATAAGTCAGTACCCAACACAGCACCTCACTGGCTACTCAAGAAGCTAATTTCTAGAATAATCATAATAATTTCAAAGGCTAAGAGGCAATCTCTAAAACTTTTAGACTCTGAGGAAAATTGAAAACTACTTATTAATATGGTTTCAGAGCATCAGAAGCAATCATAAGATTGTGACTAGGACTGCATTCCCAGCAACTGTTCTGTCCTCTCTCCCCACCCGCTACCTCTGAAACATTAAGGCCTGGATCTTTATATTAGACAAACAGAAGGACTTTTTGTTGTTGTTCAAAAAAGAGGGGAAAGACGAATGAGGCCAGTTAGTCCATTATTTAGGCAACAGAGCACCAAAATTAACCATGAGATGCTAACAAAATATTAGCTCTCAAACACCATGGGAAAATTTATTCAGCTGAACACACAAGAGAATTGCGTCCTCCCCCTCAGACCTCTTTCTTCCCATCACCATCAAAGTCACACAAGGCCAAGGACTGAACATTATCTCCAGTAACCTGCAAATAAAACCAAAAATCATTAATAATGCCATCTTCCTTCGCTTAATCCAAATATATTAGCCACATGGGAGGATAATATAAACTACCAACGGGCTATTCAAATCACTCATATCCTTTCTGAAATGCACAGAAGTATAAATGTTGTTCTATTTTATTTTTATTTTCATTAGCATCAATAGTGACAACCAAAATCTTAACATTAAAAATGAAAATGTTCAAGTCTCAGAATGTTTGTTCTTACCGTCCAAAAGAGATCATTTCCTTTATGATCGAAACCCTGCAGAGCACAATTTCCACCAATGATTGCCAGAGGTGAGGAAATATCTCCCAAAGTCCCTAGCACAATTGCATTTGCCCCATCTGCTACCTAATAAGGAAAAGAAAAAAATAAAAGACATAAAACCTCAAATACAAGTATACAGAGGCACCCTGGAAGTAACACAGATCCTTAGTTTTCTTTCGGTACTCAAGTTCCTCTGTCATCATTTGTGAAAGCTACATGGTCTCCTGAGGGGCAGGGCAGGTTGTCCACTCAGGACAGCCACTGAGGCCCACGTGAGCTTCTGCTCGGATGAGGGCAGATCCAGGATAAAACCAGGCGCTTGACCCCTCACACCACTCTGCTGAAAAAAACTGCTACAAAATCTGAGGCTCTCTAAAACCACCAAGTTCTAGAGGCAAAATTCTCCCGAAAATCAAGACATATGCCTTTAAAACATCCACCTTTGTAATTTATTTTAACTATTTTTAATGGAAATCTTTCTAATATTTTAATAAAGATTTATTTCTTTAATCATACAAGAGCTGGGGTATAGGCCAGAGGTGTGTAGGGGAGAGGATTCATCAGAGACAGAGTGGGGAGCAGAACAGGTAGATCTACTGAAGTACACTGCTGAGGGGAACAGCGGGGAGACAGGAGAGGTCTGCTGCGTCCTGTGGGAAGCTCCCTGGTGGGGGATTGAACTCGTGCTGCAGTTGCCATTGACAGCTTCATAGTGCTGGGACTTAACCCCCGTGCCACCAGAGAGGCCCTCTTTTTAATATTTGTTACTAATATTACAAATATTTATTACTAATATTCTAGTTGTAAAGTTACTAAAAATACAAATAGTAATAAAATCACCATACAAAATTTATAAACACCCCAGACTTAAGTGACATACATATGCATAATTTATTTCTGGAAGATTCAAGAACAACTTTTTAAGCGCTATTACAGTAGCATAGGAAAACAGTCCTTATTTATATATCATCTTTAAGTAGAAAAACTATAAAGTAAAAGATTGGCTACAAAGAAGATAAAAGACTTCATAAGAAATTAATCTGCTAAAAATCAATCAAAAGCAAAGTTAAAAAGTGAACAGTATATTAGCGCAGATAACTGCAATCTATAATAAGAAAGTCAGTAAAGAGCAAATAATAAGAGTAAGAACCTCAAGCAAAAAAAAAAAATTAACAGAAAAATTCATGAGAAAAAATGCAAATAGCCAACAAACACAAAAAATGTTCTTTCTCACAATATACCATTTCTCATTTTTCAGATTAGCAAAGATGAAAAAGAACAATACTATGCATTGCTGGTTAGGTTATGCTAAAACAGGTACTTTCATATTCTGAGAAATAGGTAGAAAAATAGTAGTCTTTCTAGAGAGCAATCTAGCAGTATCTTTTTTTTTTAAGATTTATTTATTTATACATACAAGCTGGGGTACAGGCCAGAGGTGTGGGGCGGCGAGAGGGTTCACCAGAGACAGGCAGGTCAGAAATACACTGCTGAGGGGAGCAGCGGGTGAGGCAGGAGAGGTGTGCCGCACCATGTGGGATTCTCCCCGGCCGGGTGTTGAACTCACATCGCTGCTGCCAACAGCTCCACAGCGCAGTGCTTAACTGCTGCGCCACCAGGGAGGCCCAATCTAGCAGTATCTATTAAAATAAATCTCAACAGATTTTTAATTCAGCAATTATAGAGTTGAAACCCTGTGATCGCTAATCGCATGTGTTAACTCGGCTGGGCCATCAGACCCAGATATTTGGTCAAACATTATTCTAGATGTTTCTGTGAAAGTACATTTTTAGATGAGACCAACATTTAAATCAGTAGACTTTGTATAAAACAAATCACCCTCCATAATGTGGGTGGGCCCACATTTCTAATTAAGAAAAAGAATGCCCTCCCCAGAGGAAGGAAGGATTCTCACAGAGACTGCCTCTGAACTTGAGTTTCAACATCAGCTCTTCACTGGGCCTCCAGCCTACCAGACTACCTTTCAGATTTGAAGCTGCCACCCTTTACAACTGTGTAAGCCAATGTCACAAAATAAATAAATCCCTAAACTTAGTATCAGCTCTATACAAAAACACAGGGAGAGTACCTTTGTGACCTTGAAACAGACAAAAGATTTCTTAGATGGGCAGGAAAAGCACTGAATGTTCAAGAAAAAGACTGATGAGTTGAACATCAAAGTTGAAGCTCTGCTCATCAAAAACGCCTACCTTGGCCCTCCCTGGTGGCACAGCGGTTGGGCACTGCACTGTGGAGCTGTCAGCAGCGGTGACATGAGTTTGACACCCGGCCAGGGAGATTCCCACATGGCGCAGCAGACCTCTCCTGCCTTGCCTGCTGCTCCCCTCGGCAGTGTGTTTCCATCAGTCTGCCTGTTCTGCTCCCCACTCTGTCTCTGGTGAACCCTCTCACCGCCCCACACCTCTGGCCTGTACCCCAGCTTGTATGCATAAATACAGAAATCTTTTAAAAAAGGGGCCTCCCTGGTGGCGCAGCAGTTGCGCGCTGCGCTGTGGAGCTGTCGGCAGTGCGATGCAAGTTCAACGCCCGGCCGGGGAGATTCCCACATGGTGTGGCAGACCTCTCCTGCCTCTCCTGCTGCTCCCCTCAGCAGTGTATTTCTGATCTGCCTGTTCTGCTCCCCACTCTGTCTCTGGTGAACCTTCTCGCCGCCCCGCACCTCTGGCCTGTACCCCAGCTTGTATTTATAAATAAATTTTAAAAATAAATAAATAAATCTTTAAAAAAAAAAGCCTACCTATTGAAATGAGTCACATACTAGGTAAAAATATTTGTTATAGATAAATCTGATAAAGGAATTGTACAAAGAATGTCTACAAATCAATAAAATATAGGCCAAAGACTTAAATACTTTGCAAAAGACGTAAACAGACAAAAGCACAAGAAAAGGTGTTCTACATCACTTTTCATGAGGAAATGCAAAGTGAAACCACAGTGAGATACTACTTAACATCTAAAAAACAAACAAAATCTTTAAAATGAATAAATAAAATGGCTGAAATAAAAGACAGCATCAAAAATTGACAAATACGGGACAACTGGAACTCTCTCATACATACACTGCTGGTGGAAGGGTAAGATGAAACAACTACTCCTATGTATTTACTCAAGACATAGTAAAACAAATGTCCACAAAAAGACTCATGTAAAAATGTTTATAGCAATTTTATTCAGAGGTCAAAAACTGGAAACAACTCCAATATCCCTTCCACATGTCTGTCAAGAAAGAACATATAAACAAATTGTGATATATTCTCACAATGGAATACTACTCAGCAGTACAAAAGAACTAAAGTCATAAGCAACAACATGGATGATTTTCACTAACATGTGGAGTGAAAGAAGCCAGAGAGGAAAGAATATATTCTCTACCATTTTGTGAAATTTGTGTGAAATTCAAGAATAGAGAGAGCTAATCTATAGCTACCAGAGCAACAGTAATTGTCTATGGGGAATAGAAATTTCCTGGCACAGGACACAAAAACAGTTTCTGAAGTGATGGAAATGTTCTATAGTTTAAGGTTTGTGCATTTCACTGTATATTTTACCTAAGTAAAAACATAACCCCCAAAATTAAAAAGTAATTGCATTTCTGGGAACTTATCCTAGGAAACAGAGAAGTTGGCAAAGATCTGTGCATATCAAAGTATGAACTATGGAAGTAACATAAATATGCAACAATATGGAATTAGTTAAATAAATTCTGATTTATTAACATAATGAAATACTACGCGATAAGTAAGAATAAAGCATAGATACACAGATACCTCATATAAAGATATTCACAAAATAATATTGAACAAAAAGGCCAGGGAGTGGAAACAACCCAAATGTAATAACTGGATAATAACTGGACCATGTAAAAACATGGTCTATACATACAATGAATATTATTCAGTCCCAAAAAGAAGGAAGTACATGCTACACCAAGGATCAACCTTGACAATATTATACTAAGGAAAAGAAGCCAGTGACAAAAGGCCACATATTACATGATGTCATTTACATGAAGAGTCTGGAAGAGGCAAAGCTATAGAGACAGAAAGTAGATGAGGGGTTGCCAAGGTTGAGAAGTGGAAGGAAAATGAGAGGTGTCTACTCAAGAGCTTGGGGTTTCTTTTGGGATAATTAAAATTTTCTAAAATTGATTGTAGTGATGGCTGCACAACTGTCTGGACAAACTAAAACCATTTCATTGTATACTTTTCACTGGTGAATTATATGGTATATAAATTATCTCTGAATACAACTATTACAAGAAAAAAGTAAAAGTATTATCCCATTTTGTAAAAAGAAAAAAATCACTAATATATAAACTTAGTAAAAAAAAACTGGCTAAATCAATTCAACAGAGTTAAGTGTCACTGATACCTATACAGTGCTTATAAATTAATATCTCCTCAATTTTTTAAAGTCATCTAAAAATACAATGTCCTTTTTCTCTTCTGATAGCAAAAAATGTTATTTCTAGGTGAAGAAATATTTCTTTTCTTTTTGCTTCCCTATCTTGTCTACAAAAATATGAATTTACTTGGGTGTAGAAGTTGCCACAAGTCTATAGATAACAAATCACATTAAGTGCTTCTCCTATAACTACTGCACTAAATTAATGCCAAGTCACCAGAGACTTGTTTGCTGGTTTTCTGGCTCTTGGCTGAATTCTCAATAGGAATCTTGACAGATGGTGGTATTATAGCTACATCTCATGAGAGACGAGCTGGAGTGTCACCAAGTAGTTACCAACCAAATAAATAAGTGTCAAGTAGATAAAGCAGGTGTAAATGGCAAGTCTGGCTGTTCACTTAACTATCAGTTATTTAATAAACAAACCAAAATAAAAGTCTGCTCTCTTTCAAGCATTAAAAAGTAATGACAATTGTATGTTTGTAAGGGGGGGATACTCACGTCTCTGTAGAACAAATCTGAATTATTGTAGACATCATAAGCCAAAAGGTTAGTCTGCGTCCCCACTAACAGAGTATCACAGCCAAGTTCAGGATTCAGCACTCCTGCACTCAGGCAGCTGACTGCCTGGTTAATGTTGAGGAGCGAAACGTCGGACTCCAGGGGGCTCTGCAAGACCCTAGATGCACTGAAATGCTGGCTCCGTTTATGAGGATTGTGAATAAAAACCTAAAGCAAAAGCAGTTTATTACATTTCCTTAAAAATACCAAAAATGTAAAATTAACATTTTTTTGTTGTTGTTAAAGATTTTTATTTATGTATACACGCTGGGGTACAGGCCAGAGGCGTGGGGTGGCGAGAGGGTTCACCAGAGACAGAGCGGGTAGCAGAACAGGCAGATCAGAAATACACTGCTGAGGGGAGCAGCGGGCGAGGCAGGAGAGGTCTGCCGCACCATGTGGGATTAAGCCGCTGCTTAACCGCTGCGCCACCGGGCAGGCCCCAAAATTAACATATTTTTTAAAGATTGAGGTACTAACAGATGTGAACATTAACAAGAAGTCACTTAATCACCTATAAAACTGAAAACATTCATCTACAGTTCTGTGCCTGGCTTCAATCACTATGAAGGGTAGAAATCCAGTGGCTTTTGGCTTGTAAAACACAAGGGAATGGACAAGATCTAGTATTTGCTATCAACCAGCTTATACACTAGTCAACCAGCTAGTGGTCAAAACAGTCTCACAAAATGGCTTATTCCTAGTTAACTTCTAGGAAGCTTTAACCAGCTACAATGAGATTGCTACCCACCAAGATCACCAGAAATAAAATAATAAACACGTCCTTTAGTAACTTTCACCCAAGCCCCTAATACATTCACTTAACCCTTAAAACTGTTACTTTTAAAGGTTAAAACTGTTCATTTTGAAGCTTGCTAGTTAGTAAATCTGTTTCAACTAAGTCATACAAATCAAATTTCTGGAAGACTTTTGTATTCTATATTAGTAAAGATAGAATCAAATAATTAGCCCAAAGGTCATTAATTTGGCAGTTTCAACTCTAACAATCACCTCAGTGTCTGCACAAAGCATCCAATTTCCTTGGGCTTCATCTGTGAAAACGAGGTTTGGACTAAACATGCACTCTCAGGAGAAGCAACATGGGCTTGGAGTGCAGGGACCTTAGCGGGCTAGTGTTCTTCCAAAGATCACAATACAAAAACAGTGTATTTGTGGTGTTAAAATTTCATTAGGAAAACTTTGTCCAAAAAAAGCTTTTTAAGAAGCAATATGAAAAAAGAAAACACAGGAACTCTCCTCTCCTAGTGATAAAATCCCACTTCAAAAGGTGAGGGGCCTGGTGACCAAGGAGAGCTGTAAGCCTTACCTGGAAAGTTTGTTTCTCAAGGAGAAAATATTTGTGTTATTGGATCATAAAATATTATCCAAAAAATCTTTAATCCTCAAGATAAAAGGTCGTCAAGTCAGAACTTTCCAGACTTATTTAAAGTTCTGAACTCAAAGAGTCCAAATTACACTTTTTTTTGGTCATCTTCAGAAGCAGACCTAGACTGGAAAGTTCCTGCCTCATTCTAGGTCACCTTAACGAAAGCACTTCCCCTGCTTCCACTCCGCCCGCCTCCCTGAGTCTGACTGCAGCGCGTCCTCCCTGAGCCAGGCGAAATGTTTCCTCTAAAACATAAATCAAATCCCATCACCCACTTAACCAAAACCAAGGTCTTTACCATGGCCTAGTGCCTCCATATGATCTGGCTCCTGCTACCTCACTGTCCTCATTTCATTCCAGCCCCAGTAGCCTCCTTGGGTTTCTGGAACACACCAAGCACATTTCCTTGGGATTCCTCTGCCCGGAAGACTCTTACCTCTCATATCTCCAGGGCATGTCTCATTTCCTTCCAATTTCACAACTAATGTTACCTTAACAGAGGCCTATCTGATCACTGACTAAAATAGCAATCTCCCATTATCCCCATCCTTTTATTGAGGTTTGTTTTTTTTTTTTTTGCTGTGAAAACAGCATGTGTGTGATTTATCTCTCCCTCTCAAATGTAAACTCCAAGAGTATGAGACTTGTCTGTCACACTCACCTTTGCAACTGCACAGCTAAGAACAGTGTCCAACACATAGGTCGGTACCCAATAAAAATTAAGTACTGGGCTAATATCAGCGGGACCTTTTTATCCATTTATTTGGCTGCTGGGCATCTACAGCAGAACCAACATGAAATTATTTTGTGCAAAGCATTTTATTCTTGAATGAATATGAATTATGACTTTTACTTATACATCCCAATGCCTAGCATATGAAATAGTACATTTGCAGAAGTGTCTTGAAAACTATACATTGTTCGGGCCTCTCTGGTGGCGCAGCAGTTAAGTGCTGCGCTGTGGAGCTGTCGGCAGCGGCGACGTGAGTTCGACGCCTGGCCAGGGAGAATCCCACATGGCGCGGCAGACCTCTCCTGCCTCACCTGCTGCTCCCCTCAGCAGTGTATTTCCGTCGCTCTGCCTGTTCTGCTCCCCACTCTGTCTCTGGTGAGCCCTCTCACCGCCCCACGCCTCTGGCCTGTACCCCAGCTTGTATGCATAAATAAATAAATCTTTAAAAAAAACCAAAACTATACATCGTTCTATAAATGTTAGCTTCTTAAACCCATATTGGGTCAGAGACATGCACTCAAATCACATTTCTGCCACTTTCTTGTTGAGAAGCCTCCAGCATGACTTTGAACCACTACTCTAACCAGTAAAATGGGGGTAATAAAAAGCAATTATTAAAAGCTAACAATTATGTCATTTTACATGTATTATCTTATTTAATCCTTGTAACAATCCATGTGACAGACACTGTTATTAAGTGCCTTGCCCAAGGTCATGAAATGGAGCCAGCATCCACCACATCTGTCTCGTGCAGCTGCCCTTGGCACTGTAGTGAGGATGCTGAGACCATTAATAAGGCTTTGCTGGCGTTAGAAGTTGCTACGCTTGGTGTCACTGGCTTCCACGTATTGGGGCATGCCTCCACCGGCACAGCGTCTTCATTTGCCATGTCCCTTGTTCTCTGGGCTATAAGCCTTCTGAAATTAGGGAATCCAGCTTTAGCTCTGAATTCTCAACATCCAGTACAACCAAGGTATTTAGTAAAAGGCCGGTGAATGTTGAATGACCTAGTCTTTTCCATCTCTGTGCCTCCCACACCTTGCATGGTGCCTGGCACATAATAAGCACCTAGTAGGTACTTAATGGATAAATTATAGGAAAAGACATGTATGTACGTGGATAAAAATCAAAAGTGCAATTGAGTCATTTAGGTCGTTGTAGTCTCCCCTTGAGTCCCTGTAAAATTGTTTGGACTGGGGGACGACGTGAGGTAGTGGAAGGATTTCCAGAGTACCAGGCAAAAACCCTGGGCTCGAATCTGGGGTCCGCTAACACTACTATCCCTGATCAAGACCCTCCCCCTCAAGAGTCCTCTTTTTTTTCCCTAAGCTCCCTTTCTGTACAGAAACTCCAACATTGTCCAAGCGCCTGGCGACAAACAGAGCTAAATGTTCAGAAAAGCCATTCTTTGTCTTTCTGCGCAGGATGGAGCGCTGCTGGGTGAGTGACGGCCAACCGGTTGCCTAGCAACCCAAGCTTGGGGCGGGGCCGGCAAAGAGGCGGGGTAGAAGGGGTACCGCCAGCAGAGGCCTAGGCGACCCCAGGCCCGGGCTCCGTGCGGGAGGGAGCGGTTACCTTGCCCGCTTGGGTGGCGGCTGCCAGGCACGGATGAATTCCATCGTAGCGCCCCACGGCCACCATACGGGGGTTGATTTTGTGGCGCAGTTTCAGGGTGAACACGGGCAGCAGCATGATGGCGGCGGCTCAGGGGGAGGGCTGACGACCCGAGACGGGCGCAGCAGAGCCAGCCCCAGCCGCCGCAGTGATACGCGCGAGACCCAGACCCGCCCGCCCGGCTGCCTCGGGCCGGGCGCGAAACGGCACCAGGTGAGGGTGGGCCTCGCACCGCCGATCTTTCTGCGGCTGCGCAGGCCCGCCCCCTCCTTTGCGGCTGCGCAGAGCCACTTCCCTCTTTTGCGGCTGCGCAGATTTGTTCCCTTCCGTTGCAGCCGTGCTCCTTTGCTTAATGCTTAAACTTAATTTGCTTCCCCGTAGGTGGAGTTTTGTCTTTTTGTGTAATTTACCCTGAGCGAAGAGGCCAGCAAAGGAATGACTCTCCTATGGATTCGACGCCACAACCATCTCTATTGTACACGTGACCGTGACCGAGCCAGTGCACCCCCGGGGTTTATGGCGCCTATTCCCCGCTCTGCTGCTGCCATCATGTTGATTGAAGAAATATATCGAGTGCCTGCTCTTTGCCTTGCTTTAGTTGCTGTGTCGCACACCATAGCAGTTACCTGCATTAAATATACCAGTCCTTCCTCCCCAGCAAAAAAAAAAAAAAAAATCAAATGTTAAATTCTCAGGCTCAACGTTGAACCTTGTCCACCGCCTCTTGTAAGTTTCCTTATATATTTTTAAATGCAAACCTGCAAAATTGAAAAGTCATGGAACTTCCCCTCACTCTTTCAGATATTTTGTAGGGTCTGGTATATGTCAGACACTGTTGTAGACCATAGAAAATACAGAAGTTAACAAAAGGCAAAATCTCTGCTTTCCGAAAGCAGAGATGGTCGTGGGCAGAGAGGAGCACTAACCAAGAAATACATGTAGTAGGTCATTTGGTGGGAATCACTCTTGAGAAAATTATGGGAGAAACGCAGAACTGGAGGGAGTGCAATCCTAAGTAGGCTGGCAGGGAAGAGACCTCACCAAGAAGTGACCTTCAGACAAGAACTGGAAGTATCAAGCTCTGTCAGATACTGTAAGGTGAGTTCATCCCCTGCCAGGGTAAGTCAGGGAGCCGACCCACATGGCCCAGCAGACCTCTCCTGTCTCCGGGCTCCTCCCCTCAGCAGTGTATTTCAGTCAATCTGTCTGTTCTGCTCCCCACTATCTGGTGAATCCTCTCACACACATACACAAATACGCATGCACCTTTGGGCCACACCCCAGCTCTTGTATGCAGAAATAAATCTTTTTTTTTTTTTTAAAGTGTTCCAGCAGAGGAAATTCAGATGTAAAAGCCCTGAGAACTCACTCTGCCATCTGGAAATAGATATTTAGGGGTGGAGGCATGAGATAAGTAGGAACTAACAGAGGACACTGAAGGAGTGATCCCATTTTGCAGATGACAGAACATAACCAGAGCCACTTCCTTCATGGCTCCTCATTGGTTTTTCAACCAAAGAAAGTTCAAACTCTTTGACAGGTTACATGCAAATCTCTAAATTTTGCACACCTCTGCAGCCTCATCTTTTGCCACTTCTTGCCTCAAACTCATTTCTTTCTCAGAAGCTGTCTCTACATTAGCCCTCTGCCTAGAATGTCCTTCCCTTCCCTTCTCACCCCCCTTCCATCTTTGGAGACTGGATGGACATGACCCTCTCCAGAGCCATGTCACATCCTCTCTCATGATTACTCTTAGGAGGCAGCTGCCTGTCTCTGTGCCTTCATTGCCCACACCCCCCACCCCGTCCCCGGCAATCATATGCATACAAGAACTGGGGTCTAGGCCAGAGATGTGGGGGATGGTGAGAGGATTCACCAGAGACAGATTGGGGCGCAGAAGTGGAAATACACTGCTGAGCAGAGCAGCAGGTGAGACAGAAGAGGTCTGCTGTGCCATGTGGGTCAGCTCCCTGGCCTGGGATCAAACTCAGGCCTCAGTGGCTGGTGAGAGCTTGGTAGTGTTGAGACTTTAACCCCTGAGCCACCAGGGAGGCCCCAGGCAATTATATTATTTGCCACATTGGTGGTGTTTGAATCTTTGAATCACAACCCTAATTAGGATCCACAGAATCCCCCAAAGAATAGAAAATTCCCCTGCCAAGCAATGATCAAGTTGGGGGTGGGGGGAGACTTTGAGGCTTTTCCACAGGAGAAGCTGGCACAAAGCTAACCTCATGCTCTACCAGAGTCCCAGAGCCTTCTTTACTTCCCATGACCCCCCAAAAAATGGATATTTGGGGGCACATTTGTCATCTTCAGTGAGAGCTAGGGTTTCTGAGGCTCCAACCTAGGGTGTGGAGGGAGGAGCTGATGGGCTCTAGTGGGCAGGCAGACCTGGGATCAAATTCCTCCCCTGTCAGTCACTCACTGAGCCTTGGGCCCATCATTTCATCACATTTCCTGAGCCAATCACATTTCTCTGTGCCAAGCACCTGACACACAAGTTCGTTTAACCCTTACAGCCAGCCCCTGTGGGAGATCCTGTCATCAACCTCGTTTGACAAGAGAGGGAACTGAGTCAGGGAGTTTATATAACAAGCCTAAGATCACACAGCTGGTAAGTGGCAGAACCAGGTTGGCAAAAACAGGTTAGCAGACTCCAGAGGGGGAGCTGCTACTTAATAGTACTTCTGAGGAGTCCTGTTGTGAAAAACTAGCAATAGTAACTAACAATTTCAACAAACTAACGAATATCATAAAGCAATGCCTGACCCTTAATAAGGGCTTCCATAAATGGTTCTTACTGTTGTCACTGTGTGGTAACTATTATTCCCTCTCAGAGAAAGGTCTGACTGTGACTCATTAGGGCCACCATTGTATTAAATTTGGTGTTTATTTCTCTTTTTAGCAGTGACTTTGTTCCCAGTTCCCTCTCAGCTCTGGGTGGGAAAAACCAACCTTGCCAGTCAAGGGGTAGTAAGACAAGGTAAGACCAAGAATTTAGATCCTGATCTATGAGGGGCTGAGGCCCTGCCTGCCCCCCATCCTGTTCTTACCTCCTATATGCAAAGCACCCACTAGAGGGTGTGCAGGTGCAAAGAACAGAGGTCTGGGAACCTCAGGACTCAGGAGAAAGGCCAGAAGGGTGGCTGAGAGAAGCGGTGCCCCCAGCGCAGGTCTCCAGGTTCTGGGCTGACTTTTGAGGAATGGACTGGGGTTGGGGGACACTGGAAAAGAATATCTTCCTTTTCCTTTATGCACTGTAGTGTTTGCTGTTTTTTGGTAAATTTGATTTGTAATACGCATACACAACTATAAAATCATGTAATATTGAGGGGGGGTGCTGCTGTGAATTTCAGAGAGCCAGATTCATAGCCTCTCCCACCCCCATTACCCCAGAACCTGCCTATAAAGGACCCTAGTCTTGGGCCTCCCTGGTGGCGCAAAGGGTTAAGTTTCAGCACTAGGAAGCTGTCCGCAGCCAGCAAGAGTTTGATCCCCAGCCAGGGAGCTTCCCACATGGGCCAGCAGACCTCTCCTGTCTCACCCACTGCTCCCCACTCTGTCTCTGGTGACTCCTCTGAGCCCCCCCCACCACCACTGGCTTACACCCCAGTTCTTATATGCATAAATAAATAAAATCTTTAATAGGAAAAAAAGATTTGGTGAACGAATGGTCTTCTCATGCCTTAAAAATCTTTGACAGGACCCACCACACTGCTCTCCAGTCCTGTCCATCTCGAATGTTCAGCTGCCACGTGTCAATCAGATCTCGCAGCTCAGTGCTCCCTTCTTGGGGAGGCCCTCCCTGAGGCCCCAACCTCTCCCACACATCTCCCTGCTTTATCAATCCCCCCTTGGAGGACTAGCCTGCGGAACCTCTCCCTGCTGAAAAACACAAAACAGACTGTACGCTCGGTGCTGATGAGCACTGAGAGGGAGTCTCTTTCTTTTCTTCTGCTGTACCATGAGAGCCACAGGCCACACTAGAGATTCTGGGTACAATGCTGAACATGACTCATGATTCTGGGTGAAGGCAGACTCCCCAGGCCAAGAAGGGAAGCCATGGGCAGGCTGATTACCACCTGCACGCCTGGGACCCAGACTTCATTTTTTTTTAAAATAAATAATAAGGCCACGCAGGAATGCATCTCATCCCATTACTCAACGGTGTATTCAGTGTATTACTTCTAAAGGCTTTTTTTTTTCAAGATTTATGCATGCATGCATGCAAGAGCTGGGGTGTAGGCCAGAGGTGGGGAGGCGAGAGGATGCACCAGAGACAGAGTGGGGAGCAGAACGGGCAGATCTACTGAAATACACTGCTGAGGGGAGCAGCGGGGAGACAGGAGAGGTCTGCTGCACCTTTGGGTCAGCTCCCTGGCTGGCCACAGCATCATAGTGCTGAGACTTAACCCCTTGTGCCACCAGGGAGGCCCCATTTCTAAAGACATTTTAGGAAAATAAATAAAAGATTTGGCCTACCAGGATTCAAATATTTGCCTTGATAAACAATTCACTCAAAGAAACACATTTCAATTACTTTTTGGTGGTGATGTTCTCGCTAACATACTCTGACTTAAAGCATAAGCTTCTGATTTTGAAATACCTCTATACCTTACATAAGCTGGGATTTTTTTTTTAATCTACAAATCTATTCTCTTTCATTCTTTGCTGTCATGATTGATGAAAACCTCCTCCGGCTTTCAACTCCTCCTACCAAAGCCGCGTGGTAAGTGGCACTGAAGGGAAGGCGTGGACAGAGGTGTGGTGACAGTGACAAGTCTCAGTTCTGTCAGGGCAACCAAGAGACTGGACAATCTTGCGATGGTTTAGAAATTACAGGAGCCACAATGGGAAGGAGGCAGTAAGCCCAGATGGAAAGAGCAGAGGGACCGGCTCCTGGCTCAGCCCGCCCCCGCAGTTCAGATCAAAGCTGATAGCTGGAGTCTGTTCCAGTTTCTTTCCAAGGAGTGTGTTCTTTATAGCCCCCTGGAGCCATCCTTGGGTGTGGGCAGCATCAGACGCTAGCTAAGGCTTGACTCAGCTTCACCCACCTATTGGCCAGGGAAGCCAACCTTGGGGCACCTGCTAGGGAAGGTTTGAGGGTTTCTACCTTGATATGACCTCCTGTGGCTTTAACGAGAGTGCAGCTTTGCAGCTCGGAGCATCCATCCGATCCGATCTGATCTCAGGGAGCAGAGCAGATCAAAGGAAATGACATTTGCACATTCATGGCCTTTTCAAGTAGGAAGGGCCAGAGTGATGACCAGCCCAGACTTCTGATCAGGCAAGAATTGCCATCCAGTGCTCATTTGAATACTTCCTGGATTATGGGAGGCTCACCACTCACGTGGAGGCCGTTTGACTGGAGCAGGATTCTCAGGAACCTCTTAAATACAGTGAGCCGTGTGTCCCCCTCTGTGGAAATAGACAGATCAGCTCCATCTGCCCATGTCAGCTCCTTGGCAGTTAAGCTCATCTTCCCTCCTTAACACCCTAGGTAGACCCTTCAAGGACTCCTGGGAGGTGGAAGGGAACTCCTAACTCCTTTACCCATCTGGGTACACTTTTTCATTACTTCTTCCTCAAAGGGCCTCCTCTGAAAGGAACAGAACTTCAAGGCAGATGTAACATATTGTGCCATATTGCCTCCCGCCCTCCCCACCCACACAGCCCTTTCCCTGCACCTGCCTCGAGCGCCCCAGGTATAAGCCAGGGAGGATGACAGCAACGTCACACAGAGAACGGGCTGTCTGGCAGCTACGGGATTCTCCAGCAGATCAGTCGCAAGGAAGCAAAATCAGGGTTATTTGGGGGAAGATCGTCAAAAGCCAACTGGCCAATGTGGATCCCTGCAAGACACAGAAGGCGTGCTCGATGGGACTGTGAGAAATGGCACGATGGAGCTATTTACAGAGCAGGATTTGGGAAACCAAATGGGAGAAGGAGGCAACGGTGGAAGGTGTGACCGCCGGTTAGGGGCTGAATTATGTTCCCCCTGAAAAGGCATGCTGGAGTCCTAACCCCCAGCACCTCAGAAGGTGAGCTTCTTTGGAGATGGAGTCTTTATAGAGGTAATCAAGTTAGAAGAGGTCACTGGGGTGTCATCATCGATATGACTAATGCCCTCCTAGGAAGGGGAAGCTCGGACACAGCCACGCAGAGGGAATGCCTTGGCAAGATGGCGGCAGAGTTCAGTGTGAGGCTGCTGCAGGCCAAGGAGTGGCAGAGATGCCCCAGCAAAGCGCCAGAAGCTGGGGAGAGCAAAAAACAAGTCCCCCTCCCAGCCCTCGGAAAGAACCAGCCCCAGTGTCAGATTTCCAGCTTCCAGAACAGGAAGACCATCCATTCCTGTTGTTTAAGTCATTCAGTTTGTGGGCCTCCCTGGTGGTGCAGGGGTTAAGCCTCAATGCTATCAAGCTATCGCCAGCCACTGCAGCACGAGTTTGATCCCTGGCCAGGGAGCTGACCCACAAACCCACATGGCACAGCAGACCTCTCCTGTCTTGCCCACTGCTCCCCTCAGCACCTCTGGCCTGGACCCCAGTTCTTGTATGCATAAATAAATAAATATTTCTAATAATTCAATTGGGGGTGCTTTGCTCTGGTGGCCCCAGCAAGCTAATATCCCAGCTCTCGGCCTGAAGTCACCAGGGAGAGAGCTGTCTCAGGAGACCAGAGAGAGTCCCTGCTGGAGCTAGATGTCCCAGGTCCCCATGGTCAGGGTGGGACAGTTTGAGAATCTACCTGAAGTGAGACCTGTCCACACTAACGACCTATCTCTATGAACTCTTGGGCTGACAGAGCAGAAAGGAACTCAGGAGAGCCCCACCCATTTGGAAACTGACCACCAAAGAGCAGTGCGGCCACTTACAGGCAGAGACTAAAATTCCACTCTGGAGTCCCAGTCATGCCCTTCTTCTGAGTAGCAAAGCTGCTTCTGTTTTGTGATTGTCTTGTGTTTTCACTCACCCACCCCAATCTCTTAAGCACAATGTGTTTTTAAAATGTTTAATTTAGGGCCTCCCTGGTGGCGCAGCGATTGAGTGCTGCACTGTGGAGCTGTCGGCAGCAGCGACACGAGTTCGACACCCCGCCGGGGAGGTTCCCACATGGCGCGCAGACCTCTCCTGCCACCCCCGCTGCTCCCCTCAGCAGCGTGTTTCGGTCAATCTGCCTGCTCTGCTCCCCACTCTGTCTCTGGTGAACCCTCTCGCCTCCCCACACCTCTGGCCTGTACCCCAGTTTGTATGCATAATAAATAAATAAATCTTTAAAAAAATAATAAAAAATAAAATGTTTAGTTTATTATTTAATAGGCAATGCTTTGAAATCACAATGTCAGGGAGCAGGGGCGAAAATCCCATTCCCTTCTGGGTTCTTCTTGGACTGGACAAATAATCAAAACAGCATCAGATACATTAACAAAAGGGGAAAATCAATAACTGTGTATGGAGAATGTATATGACTGTAAATCCCAAAGAACAATGGGGTGGACCAGGGATCTTTATCCTATGTTTGGGCATCTGGGGTGTTGAGGAGAGACAGAGGGGGGACTTCCCATGACAGACAAGGAGGGGGTGACCTCTTCCTTACTCTGAGAGTAAAGATGAGATTCTCATATAGAGAACATGTTCACTGATAAACCTACAGCTAGAGAGTATCCCCCCTCCAACTACATTCCTCTAGGTCATAAAAGGGGGAGCAGTGATTCCTTTTCCCATTAGGAAAATGGTAGAAGTTTAGGGAATGGTGATCTCTGACGACATTTTTTTTTTAAGATTTATTTTTGCATATAAGCTGGGGTACAGACCAGAGGCGTGCGGTGGCAAGAGAATTCACCAGAGACAGAGTGGGGAGCAGAACAGGCAGATGGATGGAAATACACTGCTGAGGGGAGCAGCGGGCAAGGCAGGAGAGGTCTGCTGCGCCATGTGGGAATCTCCCCAGCCGGGCATTGCACTCGTGTCGTCGCTGCCAACAGCTCTACAGCGCAGTGCTTAACCCGCTGCGCCACCAGGGAGGCCCATCTTACGACATTTTTGATCCGGAAAGGGCAGAGGATTCATGCAGGAGAAAAGCTTCTCCTCAACCTCCAGGGCCCTCACTGTTCTCAGTTCAAAATCTGCATCCTTTGAGATGCTAACAGCTCCAGAGGCTCACAGGACCTCTAGTTCCCATATCATATAAGGCGACAAGGGTCCTACTATGTGCACGTTGAAAAAAGCCCACCTGATCCTCTTGGGGAAAGCTAGAATTTCAAATTAAGAAGTGGAAAAGTATATATACAAAGATATGGGGAAACCGCTACCCTTGCACATTGCTGGTGGGAATATAAAATGGTGCAGCCAATATGGAAACAGTATGATGATTTCTCAAAATAAATAAATAAACATCAGGAATTACCATAAGATCCACTGATAGCTATATACCGAAAATATTGAAAACGGATTCAAACGATACTTGTACACCCATGTTCATAGTAGCATATTAACAAGGATCAAATAGGGGTCTCCCTGGTGGCGCAACGGGTTAAGTCTCAGCCTATCAAGCTATCCACAACCACTGCAGCACAAGTTTGATCCCTGGCCAGGGAGATTCCCACATGGCACAGCAGACCTCTCCTGTCTCCCCACTGCTCCCCTCAGCAGTGTACTTCAGTAGATCTGCCTGTTCTGCTCCCCACTCTGTGTCTGGTGAATCCTCTCACCACCCCACACCTCTGGCCTACACCCCAGTTCTTGCAATCATAAATAAATTTTACAAATCTCTTAAATAAATGAAAATAAAATGATGAAAACTTTGATGTTATGTCTACCACAATAAGAAACTTATATATTTATATATTTTTTATTGTTATTTATATCTTTTACATTTTGTATTCCCCTTGGGCGACCCACCAATAATTCACCCGTGATCCATCTCCGTGGTCCCTTGTGTCCTTTTCTACTCCATTTTGTGCCCTTATCCTCCCCCTCTACTCCCACCCTCCTGCTGAGTGTCTCTCTCCTATTTGGAAGAAACGTATATTTTTAAAAAGCATATACAATGAAAAGGAAGCCCCATCCCACCCCTATCCTTGGGGATCACCTCCCTGGAGCCCACCCACTCCCAGACCAGCTTCTTGGGGGTTCCTTCCGAGTCAGTCTGTAATACACAGTACAGATAAGTCCTCTCTTCCTGCACATACCCTTCTACCTCACTTTTGTTTACTCCATAAATGGTAGCGTGCTAGACGTTCAGCTTTATACTTTGCTTTTTGCCTTAGCAATATTCTTTGGAGAGTACCTCGGTTTTCTTAAATACCATGGGGTGGTATTCCTGAACAAAGCCCTTTACACCTAGAAGTGTTCAACTAACATTTGAAGACATTTGCATTTCAATGAGATATAACACCTTGGCTCCAAAGAATGGATGAGGAAGGGTAGAATTTCCAAAACCTGCCAAAGTGCCTGTGTGCTCCAGGAGAGGAGGGGTGTGTATAGTCTTTTCAGTTCAACGTAATAAATATATGATACATGTAGGCCACCCTGGAGGCGGCACTTTGTAGATGCTGGGTTGATCATAGCTGATTTGATCATAAAGCTCTTGGCATGTGGCGAACACATTCTAAGCATTTTACCCACATTAACTTACTTAATCTTCATGACAACCTTATACGATGTCGCTGCTATGATGAATAATTCCCATTTTACAGGACAGGCATAAAGACATAAAGAGGTGAAGTAACTTGCCAAAGATCATTTACCTAATGAATGTCAGAACTGAGTAAACCTCCAGGGCCCTCCCTGTTCACCGCCACACTGCCTCTCAGGCATGCAAACACTTGCTGCATTTTCTGCCAGAGCCTGGGCTTCCTACGGACAGGGATGTAGTGATGTCTTAGACATAAACCCCACCCAGTAACAGGGGCCCCGTTCACCCTAATGTAAGGCAGAAAACTGACCAGTGGACCCCATGGAATGTTCTGGTGGTTAGAATAGAGATGGCAGGGATACCCAGTGGAGAAAGTGACATCCCCTTGTGTAGCAACTGTCTACACCAGCCACTTCATATACTGACCCCTGTTAGGGTACAGGGGGGATCCCTGCTATCTGAGTTCTTCTGGGGCTGGCCTGGCTGTGTCATCGAAACAGCATCTAATGGGTAACAAAGGAAAAAATCACCAAAATAACATCACACAGGGGAGGAAGCTACAATGATTCTGTAAGTCCCGGGAGAGAGGGAATCATACCTGAACTAGAAATTGGGGTAACGGGTCCGGATGCCAAGGAGAGGGAAGAGGGAACTCACAGGAGAAAAGGGAGTGCCCCCCTTGATGAGGGGAAGGACAGAGGATTACGGGAAGGGCAAGGCCCCTTCATCTTCCAGGGTCTTTATTATCCTCAAGTCAAAATAATCTGCCTACCAGTGCCAGGAATCTTGAGAAAACCAACTCTGAGAGTCTTGGGGTGGTCTGATTTGAGCACCTTCACCCCCATTTCATAGAAGAAAAAAAATTGAGGCTCCCAGAAATGTGCTGCAGTGGTGAAGCCAGGCTTACCAACCAGCTCCTCCGAAACTCAGAAGTGAGACTCCACCACGAGGCCTGACCACAAGGCAGGCAAGTTGCCCAAGCCCAGGCATGAGCCCTGCTCTGTGGAGAATATGTAGGCTCTCTTGTCAGCTTGGGGAGAACAGCTGCCAATTAGCAGGTCAAGAGCACTTTGAAGATGACGTGGCCCATAAAAAAGGCTGTTCCCACAGTTGGCAGCAGGGAGGCAGTGATGTTTGGGGAAAGGGAGGCAGAATCCCTGCTCAGAGGAGCCTACAGCGAGCAGGGTAAGCTTCCAGGCCATTCCAGAAATGTCCATCTCTGGAGCCAGAAGCAGCCATAAACCAGGGCAGAATCACCCTTCAGCCTCCCCTGAACTCTCACCCCAATTGGTGCCATAACTACATTCTCCTGTGAAGAGGAATGGATTCAGTAAGCACCAACCTCGTGAAATTACTAGTTTCATGTGCTAGTTGCATTTTGTCCCTAATAAACATTAAAGCCAATTAAAACTATTAAAACAACTGTCCAGGCAGAGAGGAAACGTCCCCCCTCCCACTCCAGTTCTTCTCCTGTCAGATGAGCCATCAAGACAGCACCAAGCAGGTGAGCAACGGAGAAATCAATTCAATGACATACGTAGGGGGAATTTACATGGACTCTGAAGAATAATAGAGCGGAATACTAGAAACCCCTTGTTGAAGGAGCTGGGGCACAAGGAAAGAAAGAGGGTGCTTGGAGGAAGTGACCTTATTCTTTTTTACTATCGGAATCTCACTGTAAAAAGTTTGTATTTATTTTTTACTTTGAGGGTAAAAAGATGATATTCTCAGGCATGGAGGACATATTCACAATAAACTTAGACCTGGATGATACCCCCCAAACTATTTTCTACATACTATAAATTACATGAAAAAGGGGAATGGGGCCTCCCTGGTGGTGCAAGGGGTTAAGTCTCAGCACTATGAATCTATCACCAGCCACTGCAGCACGAGTTCAATCCCCAGCCAGGGAGCTGACCCGCGTGGCACAGCAGACCTCTCCTTTCTCCCCGCTGCTCCCCTCAGCAGTGTACTTCAGCAGATCTGCCTATTCTGCTCCCCACTCTGCCTCTGGTGAGTCTTCTCACCGCCCCCCACCCCCCACCTCTGGCCTATACCCCTGTTCTCCTATGCCAAAAAAAAAAATTAAAAAATTTCTATAAAGGAGGTTAGTGAGACAAGTGGTGAAATTTCAGTAAAGACTGTGGAATACATAATAGAATTGTGTCAATATTACATTTTACATTTCCTGATGTGGTTGATTGTGTTATGGCTGTATAAATGAATACCTTGGTTCACAGGAAATGCAAAATGATGTATTAGGTAATAACAGGGCAACTGATCCTCAAATGGTTCATAGAGAAAAACCATAAATAATAAATATATTTTATGCATAATAATGTGTGTGAGAGAGAGAGAGAGAGAGAGAGGAAGAGAGAGGGGAGCAAGAATTACAAAGTAGATATGGCAAAAGATCCAGAGCTGAAAAAGGATCCATGAGAGTTCTTTGTACCATTTTTGCAACTTTTTCTTTAAATCTAAAACTAATTTAAAACAATAGAAAGATATGAGCCAATCTTACCATTATTATTTATTTCTGAGCAGTGAGATTATCATTGAGTTTTCATTATTTTTCCTATCTGTAGTTTCTTCTTCTGTTTCTGTTTCTCTCTCCCTTCTCTTTTTAAAAAAGTAATATGAATATGGCGGGTGGGGGTGGGGCCTCCCTGGTGGCCCAGGGGTTAAGTCTCAGTGCTATCAAGCTATAGCCAGCCACTGCAGGATGAGTTCGATCCCGGCCAGGGAGCTTCCCACATGGCCCAGCAGACCTCTCCTGTCTTGCCCGCTGCTCCCCTCAGCAGTGTATTTCTGTTCTGCTCCCCACTCTGTCTCTGGTGAATCCTCTCACTCCCTGCACCTCTGGCCTACATGCCAATTCTTGCATGCATCAATGAATCTTTTTTAAAAAACTAATGCAAACACAATGTCAAAAATAATTCAAAAGCCATAAAGTGCATACAGTGTAAGTCCCCCTCCCAGTGAAGGGACCTCAGAAACCCAGTCCCCCTTACCACCACCACCATTACCTGTTTCTTGCACCTCCTGGAAGAAGAATCTGTTATATGCAAATACCTTCCCCAGACAGACATGGGAGGCACGTGCTCCACGCCATTCTACACCTGGCTGTCCCCCAACTAACACTTGATCTCATGATCAATGTCCCTCTTTGGGATGTCCAATGTCCCTCATGTCCCTCCAATGGGGACATGCAGAGCTAACTCATATTATTTTAAAAGAGCTGCCTAGAATTCTTTTTTAAGGATTTATTTATTTATGCATACAAACTGCGGTATAGGCCAGAGGCGTAGGGTGGCGAGAGGGTTCACCAGAGACAGAGTGGGGAGCGGCACAGGCAGATCAACGGAAACACACTGCTGAGGGGAGCAGTGGGCGAGCAGGAGAGGTCTGCCGCACCATGTGGGAATCTCCCCTGCCGGGTGTCGAACTCACGTAGCTGCCGACAGCTCCACAGCGCAGCACTTAACCGCTGCGCCACCAGGGAGGCCCCAAGCTGCCTAGAATTCTACTGCATAGATTTGTGTTATATTTATTGAGCTAACAAATATATCTTATAATATATAAATATAAAATATTATATTTTATATAATATTTTACTTATATATACTATATACTATTTTATATTTTGTATCTATTTTAATAAAATATAATATAATATATTGTGTTATAATTTATTTAACTAATCCCCATTGTCATAGCCACTTAAGCCTTTCCCAATCTTTTACAAGCAAGATCACAATGACACCCACTTCTTTGCACAATGTGTCAATAAGTGTAGAGGATAATTTCCCACAGTGCTGGCTTCGTGCAAATGATGGAGAACAAGTATAGAAAAACTGGAAAGGAGGTGCCACAAGATCAGAAACCTGCTCACACAATGCCAAGAGCTGGCAGTGGGGGCAGAAGGGACTAACAGCCATTAACCCAGCTACAGGAGCTAAAATCCTCAGGACCAACGCCTGGATCACAAAGCGCAAGACCCAGGCAGGTGTCAGATGCTGTAGGGAGTGTCAGGAGCGCAGACCTGTAGGTGAAGATATGAAGATTGTAGCATCTCTGGCCCTTTTCTAATTCTACATAGTTATTCAAAATCAGTAACAAATAAACCACTCCAGGAAGGAATGAGCCCCTCCCAAAGGGAAGACTTTATCAGGGCAATCTCTGCAGGGCCCCTGGAGCAGCCTGTCCTATCCCCGTGTGCCTATGCAGGTGTCCTTTTCACCAACTCTCTCTCTCTGCAGGGCAGCGGCCTCCTGCCTGCCCATGACCTGCACCAGGCCGGGTCTTCTCCTCACTGACCCCTCAGCAGAGGCAGCTCTCCTCAGGGCTGCCCGCCTGTGACCATGCAGGGCTCTCTCTCAGCAAACTGTCTCTTTCGGGGCAGCTCATCTCGCCCGCTGTGTCTATGCAAGCGCCCTTTACTTCCCTGGCCCTTTCCCTAACAAACCTGTCCTTTAAATATAACTAAGTCTCTCTCTCGTGGAGAAACTCGCCGCTCGCCGCGTGCCGCTGAAAGGAAGCTCTGGTGAGACCTTTCCCAGAGGGAACCCAAGGATCCCACTCTCTGAATCCAACAACTCCAAAAACAACATCACAAGCACATGTGCCTCTTACATCTTGGAAGCTCCGTGTCTGTCCTGCAGTTTTCTGCCTCTCCACAGCCTCCCCACACTGCAGACTTCTCATTTTTTTCATTTTTTTGCACCCTTGCCAATCAGATACATTTTTTTAAAGATTTATTTATGTATACAAGCTGGGGTACAGGCCAGAGGCATGGGGCGGCAAGAGGGTTCACCAGAGACAGAGTGGGGAGCAGAACAGGCAGATCAGAAATACACTGCTGAGGGGAGCAGCAGGCGAAGCAGGAGAGGTCTGCCGCGCCATGTGGGACTCTCCCTGGCAGGGTGTCGAACCTGCATTGCGCTCCACAGCGCAGCGGTTGCTCAACCGCCGCACCACCAGGGAGGCCCCACCAATCAGATACATTTTTGTTTTCTTTTTTATTTAATTATTTTTTTATTTCTGCATACAAGCTGGGGTGTAGGCCAGAGGTGTGGGGAGGTGAGAGGATAAACCAGAGACCGGGTGGGGAGCAGAACAGGCAGGTCGACTGAAGTACACTGCTGAGGGGAGCAGCGGGGAGACAGGCAAGGTCTGCTGCGCCATGTGGGTATCTCCCTGTTTGGGATCGAACTCGTGCTGCAGTGGCTCTGGATAGCTTCACAGTGCTGCGCTTAACCCGCTGAGCCACCAGGGAGATCCATGGGTTTTGTAGCTTTAAACCAAGAGCAACAATTATCCTAAGTGCTGAGCACAGGACTCAGCCCAGATCTAAGGCAGCCCACAGTCCAGCTATCAGGAGTAGGCTTCTCCTCCTTGGTATTTGCAGTGTCCCTCCCGCCCACCTCAGAGAATCAGAACATCTTAGTCCCTCAGGGTTTCTGTTTTCTCCCCACTTCTTTAAAAACTGCCTGCGGTGGGAACAGAACACTTCATTCAAAGGAGGCCCTGAAAGGCCCTTTTGTGTTGCTTCCGTTGCAGGAACTGGCTCTGTGTTCTCTGAAAGAGAACAGCCTGGGGCAAGAGCTGGCATCCTAAGAACGCTGGAGGTCAGACCCTGGCTAATTAGCCCCTGGCTTCCTTGCCTCATTAGTGCAGGCAGAGAGAAGCTGCTGTTGAGCTCAGACTTGACCTAGCTTGGATCAGTGGTTGATGTTAGAAGTGGGACATTTTCCAGCTTCTTATCTCTCCTGCTCACTCCACCCTCCCTTGGGTGGGGCAGTGAACCTGGGACACTCCCCTTTCCTGAGGACCCCCTGTTAACAGTCACTTTCACAAGGATGCTACAGGAGACACTTCTACCTGGGGATGTGACCAGATGGGTCATTGTCAGGTGTGGGTCCTTATCTTCACCACGCCTGCATTGTGGACCAAGTTTGGACTTTTCAAACAGATAGACCAGAGTTCAAATTCTTGCTCTGCCCCTGCCTGGATGTATGACCTTGGCCAATGACCTCTGAACCAGGGTTTTCATCCCAAATACGGATTTACATTTGAATTAAATAAAGCTCAGCAAATTTTAATTCCCTATTACCCTTAAAGTAAAAAAAAAAAAATCCTTGCTCTTGTTCCTAAGGTCTCTGAACTGACCTCTGTCCCCTTCCTGGACACCAGCCTGCCAGCTGGGCCTCTCTCAGATACCGGAATATTTCAAGCTCCGTCCCTCACCCCCACCCCTGACCCTTGAAGTTCCCTCTCCCTGGAGTATTCTCCCACCCTCTTCCCCACTCTGGCTAACGCTTGCTCAACATCTGGGTTTCAGCAGAAACATCACTTACTGGGAATGGGAGTGGGGTTCCTGAACCCCTGGATGGATTAATTGTGGGGTTCTTGAACCCCTGAATGGATTGCTGCTATTGATACCGGGCAAATGGGGCTTTAAAATTGCCAAAGGCAGTGCCTCTATTGCGCACAGGTCACCATCCCTGCTCTGCACCCGCACACACAATTCCACGACTACTCAGGCTTAGGGGACAATAACAATGGGATTTATTTACCAAACAGGGAAAAACAAAGAATTACTAAAGTCAACATATGGTCATTTACCTTACTTAAAACAATGTCCAGCCCTTTAAGTCCCAGAAAAGTAACAAAAGTGGCGTCTTCCCGCCACTGCTGATGTGGAGCTCTTCTTCCACACAATAGGCCACATTTCCACAATGGCGTCTCCCTTCTTCTGAGGATGCACAACAATCAGACTGCAGGCCTGGTTCCAACTCATGAGGACAACACAAAACACAACTGGAGATGCTCCCAAAACTTCCGTGGTGCCCCAGCACAGCACCAGGCCAACAATACTGCAAACAGCAACTACAGCGGCCAGACGGCCCAAAGACTGCACTCAGGCGTTTTAGAAAGGCGCCCGCTTTGGGCCTTTGCCTTCTTCCTTCGGCGGCAGTAAAGACAAAACTGGGAGCAGTTTCCATCACTTGGCTACTTGCAAAGCTTCCAAAGTGTCTGGCCCCAAAGTCTCTAAAGATTTAAAAACATTTCTTCTTTTCCTGCATTATGATGACTGCTTCCTCTATTCCTTCAGCACAGCAACTGCCTCTTTCATTCCTACATTATGAAGACTACTATTTCTTCTTCTTCAGTCCCCTTTTATTTCTTATCAAAAACTCCGCCCCAAATGCAAACTTAGCAGTTTACCCGGGGCTATTCATTTTCAACAGCAAACCCCTCCCAGGTGCTTTACCTGACTTTGGACCCAGCCTGGTTACACTATGACCCCCTGCAGGTTCTAGTTTGAATACACACTGCAGGTGTCACTTCTGACTTCCTGCTTTCTTTGCAGGGCTGCAACTTCTGCAGCTCTGGCAAATCCAAGGGGTCATTGAGGACCTGGGCAAGGAGGGGAAGGGGAACAGGAGAGGGAAGGAAAGACAGACTGGTGGGGGAGTGATGGATGTGCTGGGACTCCCTGGAACCATCCTCCCCCCAACCCCCACCCCCACTCCCATCTGGAAAGGCCCCCTGGAGATGGGGTTGGGTGGGATTTATATGCAGCAGTGGCACTTTAAGGAACAAGCCTTTTGAAATTTCTGGAGGAACTTTGCAGGGTATTTCACTCTTTAAGCTTCAAAGTTGTCTTCAAATTCTAATTGCCTCACAGGCTGCTGTAGCCCTGGGTAACCAACAAACAGGGCCTAACCCTCCCATTTACAAATTAGGAAAGAGCTCCACAGTTAAAAGCTTGCCTCAGGACTAAGAGAAAATCACCCCAGCAGCTGCTTGTTCCATCCAAAGAAGCAAAGACTGGACGCTGAGGGTATTTGAGACCTCAGTTTACCTACATGAGCAAGGAAGCTCTCTGCTCTCCAATTCCTTAATTCTCTACTGTAGATTTCCCCAGCTGGGAGATTGCAGAGGTGGCACCTGGAAGGCCATCTTTGGCCCTAAATGTGTCATGAGGATCTCAGTGTTTCTTTAAAATTACAGTTTTATATTTTTAAAAATCTGGACTTGAGAGTTCTCGTGAGAATCAAAAGGTCTGGCAACCTTAGACCCACAGATTCCACCTCCACATGTGTGAGAGTAGCTGAAGCTGAGCAGAGGCCGCCTCTTTTGCACATGGCATGTGTTTGCCAATTTGCCACAGTCCCCACTATTCTCTCTTGCCTCTCATCTGGCTCACTTCACGCATTCATGAAGTCTGTTGAACCGGCAGCCATTGGAAACACAGGCTTCTCTCGTGGCATTGATCTCCTCAGAGTTTTGTGAACAAAACCAAGCTCTTTTCAGCTCCAGCCCCTTTGCCTATGCCACTCTATCTGCCTGCAACACCCTTTCCTCCACAAACCTCAGTGGAAGTGTCACCTCCTCTCTCTGAATTGGGTTCCCTTTAATATAGCTACAGTTATCGCTCAAGCCACATATCACAACTTGTAATTATTCATGGATATACTTTTTTTTTTAACTTCTATCCCCCCTATTAAAATATAAACTCCAGAAGGGCAGGGATTTGCTTGCTGTTTTTGCTTGTTGCATCTGCAACACTCAGCCCAGAAATGACACAGCTTAGGAACTTACAAATATCTGTGATGTGATGTGTGAATGAATACATGAGAGGGACAACCCTTTTCCCAACCTCCCAATGGATTCACTCGGGCCCACTTTTGCAGGCACAAGTATTGCCTCCATCAAAGATAGGTGAAAACACGCAGAGGCCTTTGTATTCAAGCCTTAGTATCTTCGAGAGGCAGGCAGATGTCTAAAGCGACCAAAGTGGGGGCGTTGTGTTGACAACACTGCACTGACTAACGGGGGTCGTGGAGCAAAGCATAGGACGCAGGATGCTGCCAAAGAGCAAGATCTTGGCCTTTTTTTTTTTTCACGTCAGAAGGGTAATGTGCCCGCGTCGTAACAAGGTTTAAGGGAGGCACATGTCACACAACCGCGTGAACACCCAATCATTATGCTTATGAACCGGAAAAGGATCAATCTTGGCCTTTTGATTGATAGCATAATCCTACAGCATCAGTTGCAAGGGGAAAGAGGACAAAAAGAAGAGGGAGGGATGAAACTAGAAAATGTGCTCTTTTGTCTATATTATCAGGGTTGTGGTAGAAAACATCACAAGTCCTTCTAGTAAAATGGGCTGATGATGGTGAGGGTGGTTTTTCTTTGCCTTAAATTCTTAAACTGCAAAGGAGGCCTCTCTCCTAACAGTTGAGTCTGGGTGTCCTGGGTAGCCACAGGGGAGGGACATGCAGAGGGCAGGGAGGCAGAAGTAGAACAAGCCGGCCTTTCCTGTGATGAATGGAGGAGGTCTCTCAAGGGGCAAAGGGATGAGGTGGTACAAACAGGAAATGCCAGGATCTGGTCAAGAATCTACTCCTGGGCCTCCCTGGTGGCACAATGGGTTAAGTCTCAGCACTATGAAGCGATCCACAGCCACTGCAGCACAAGTTCAATCCCCAGCCAGGGAGCTTCCCCCATGGCGCAGCAGACCTCTCCTCCCTCGCCCACTGCTCCCCTCAGCAGTGTACTTCAGTAGATCCGCCTGTTCTGCTCCCCACTCTGTCTCTGGTGAATCCTCTCACCACCCCACACCTCTGGCCTACACCCCAGATCTTGTATGCATAAATAAATAAATCTTAAAAAGAAAAAAAAAAGAATCTACACCCAACATCTCAGATCCCAAGAGATACAGCTCCTCGTCATCCATCATCCCCAGCTTCTCCTGGCTTCCTGAAGCAGCTCTTCTCTCTCGCTCAGAAAAACAAGATTCACCAGATATGGAACTTGTGGGTGAAAGTTAGGGGTAATTGAGAAGGCTGCTATAGGGAAGAGGCAGCCCGTTTTGGCTTACCCCTTAAAGGACGTTTCTGAAGACTAAAGCTCCCAATAAAGGGGACCATAGATCTCCAAAGGGAATGAGCTCCCTCTCACTGGAGGAGTACAAGGGAGGCCCTACAAGCCGTTTTCATGGTTCTTATAAAGGGATCCCAGCTTCCAGAAATGCCAAAGTTCTTAACTTGGTAGCTTTAGATGGCCAGCAGAGGTTCTGGACGGCCTCAGACCCTCTGCCATTGTAGAAAAGTTTTTTCTAGATGAGCATCTCTTTTCCCCTAACTTTCTTTGGCTTCTTAAAAGGGTTTATGTCTCAACATTATTAAAAACAATTGAAAGGAACCTATGAAGTCACCATTTCTACATCTGGCTGCTCATCAGAGTCTGAGGATTAAAAAAATAGACGAGGGGCCTCCCTGGTGGCACAAGGGGTTAAGTCTTAGCACTATCAAGCTATCTGCAGGCACTGCAGCATGAGTTTGATCCCTCCCAGGGAGATTCCCACATGGCGGGGCAGACCTCTCCTGCCTCGCCCGCTGCTCCCCTCAGCAGTGTACTTCAGTAGATCTTACTGTTCTTCTTCCTACTCTGTCTCTGGTGAAGCCTCTCAACCCCCATCCCCCACCTCTGGCCTATACCCCAATTCTTGTGTGCATAAATAAATAAATCTTAAAAAAAAATAGATGAGGACCTCCCTGGGTTCCATTGTACTGAATCTGAATCCCTAAATATTTGTGTTTTTAAACGATTTCACAAGGTGATTCTGTTGCCCTCAATGAGGGATTGGTTTGAAGTCTCTAGAAAATGGTAACCAAAGGTCTTGGTGAATTTTAAGAGACTGGAAAGCTCCTGGAAGCTTTAGAATTCCGAGACAAGGGTCACCAAACAGGAGCCCAGGGGCTGTATTTGAATGTAGTTGTTCATGGACAGTATTTTAAAAACAATAAACTTTTATCAATGTTTTAAAAATTGGAACATTTCATACACACACACACAATCTATATACTGAACTTCTCCTATAAAATCAGGAAAACTGACATAATTTGACCCATTCCCAACCCCAAAACTCAACGGAGAGCTGATTGAGTTTGCCACAGTCCCCACCATTCCCTATTACTTACCATCAACTTACTTCACTGCATTAACTAGTCAATTCCTAACTAAAGGTACTTACACTTGAGACCTTTATTGAAGTTTCTCCAGAAATTACTACTGGCATGGTAGATTGTTGACGCTAAGATGATTCCCAAATTGAGACAGGCCTTCTTATCCTGGCTAAACTAGAACTTCCCCCCCGCCCCCTACCTCCTACCCAATTGACATTCTTGGAGTTGTCCTGTAACTCCAGCACTGGGGCCCAGCACTTCAAAGTCAAACAAGCTCCAGTTGAGTTGGCACTAATCCTCTTTGACCTCGACCTCTTTTCTTCTGCCAGGCAGAACCTTCCCGCCTCTTTGCTTCCCATTAAAATTAACAAGCGTTGCAGGCAGGCATCAAAGGCAGGGCTGTGCCTTTCATATTCCAGGCAGGTCCAGGCTGTGACCACAGCTCCTCTCCCTTCTTCCTCTCTTCCAACTGAACTGGGGGAAATGGTACAGCTGGGAGTGCCAGAATTGGAACACTGGCCATCTTCTGTTTGATATTTGCACCAAGAAAAATTCCAGGGCCAACAGCACATCTTCACAGCAATTTTCTTCAAAGTGCCCCACAAGAGCTGGCCAATTATCCTCAAGAGACATCCTTAGAAGGGTGTATTATTATCCCCCTTTTATTGGCAGAGAAACCAAGGTCAAATGGCTTCTGAGGGGGAGGGGTGGGAATCAAAGCAGTTGCTGCATAAATGTGTCTGTTGAGCCTCATTTAGACCTGTATGTGACCCAGGTACTGTAGCACTTAGACTTTCATACCCAGCCCAGTTGTCACGGCCACCCTCATCACGATGGGCTTCCCAGACCCCAGCAAGAGAAAGCCCATAACCCCACTGGGGGGAGGGGGCAACTGACTCTGTCATCAACCCCTTTATGAAGGAGGAAATGATTGCAGTGGGTAATTATTCTCCTCTACAACACTCAGACTTGTCTTTGTTTTTTCTCCCCAACATTAATTGGAGAATGATCCCATTATTTTCAGAGAAGTCTGTTTAGACTGGAGCAATCAACAAATTAAATAACCAGTGCACTGATTCCAAGTCATTAGTGAGACTGGAGGGGAAGGGCTGTTGGTTGAGACTTGGCGCCCCTACCTGTGGGCTGCTGAAGCAGAAGTCCACAGCCCCCCCAGGATTTCAGAACTGGAGGAAATGTCAGAGCTCTGGTGAGCCCTGCTGGGAGAGCAAGCTGCTGGGGATGCTAAAGAATTCTCTCCTACACCTTTGGAGGAAAACCACCTGCAGGCAATTAATAGTGAAGTTTCTCTAAAAAGTGGCTTTGATCCCAAAGCTTTAGATACAAACTGCTGTGGGGATACATTGGCTCAGAGGGTTGTCCCTACAAAAATCTTAGAGACATGCATTCCCCTCCCCCCGCAAAAGGTTGTCTCTTTACCAGAGCTAAGCACAGAACTGGGAAGGGACTAATTAGTCATGTAGTTATGAACATCTCACTGTTTCAGGGAAACTGAGGCCCAGGGCAGGGAAATAAACATTTGAGTGAGAGACTCCAGAGAGTGGGTTTAGAGAACTCAGATGCCCTGAGCCCTAGGGATGTTCCTCTGTTCTTCTTTTTTTTTTAATTGACCATCAGCTCTCAACAGACATTTATATAGTTTGAGTTTATAAAATACTCTCTAATTAGGGGCCTCCCTGGTGGCGCAGCGGTTATGTGCTGTGCTGTGGAACTGTCGGCAGCATGCGAGCTCGACGCCCGGCTGGGGAGATTCCCGCATGGTGTGGCAGTCCTCTCCTGCCTCGCCCGCTGCTCCCCTCAGCAGTGTATTTCCGTCGATCTGCCTATTCTGCTCCCCACTCTGTCTCTGGTGAACCCTCTCACCGCCCCACGCCTCTGGCCTGTGCCCCAGCTTGTGTGCATAAATAAATAAATCTTTTAAAAAAATACTCTCTAATTATGTTGTGTGATTAAATCGTCATGAAAATTCCGTAAGGTAGGCATTTATTATCATCACCACTATTGTTTTGTGTGTGTGTAGAAGAAAACTGGGGTGTACGCCAGAGAGACAAGGGGGTGAGAAGATTCACCGGAGACAGAGTGGGGAGCAGAACAGATGGACCAACTGAAATACGCTGCTGAGGGGAGGAGCGGGAGAGACAGGAGAGGTCTGCAGCACCACGTGGGAAGCTCCCTGACCAGGGATCGAACTTGTGCTGCAGCAGTGAGAGCTGACAGAGCTGAGACTTAACCCCTAGGCCACCAAGGAGGCCCATCATCACCACTTTTTTTTTTAACTAATATCTTTCAGCCATTTTCCCCCTACCACCATCCCTTGTGCCCTCTTCTCTCCCCCTCGCCTTCCTTCTTAATCCCAGAGCCCTCAGGAGATTTATTGATGACTTTTGAACATTTTATTTATCAAATTATTTGCTGTGTAAGCAATATTCAGTATTGTTTTAACAGTTCTGACTTCTCTGCACATAGTTCCCTCCACTTCCCTCCTAAGCTGGTCTTCTTGCATCAGGAGAGAGTAGAGAAGAATTGAGAGGAAAAGTGAGCTGCGACAGCGTAAAGGGAAGGAGGAGTTGGAGGAGGAGGAGGAGGGAAAGGAGGAAGGGGAAGGTGGGGAGAGGGCAGGAAGAGACACAGGGAGAGGGGCACAGGAGAGTGTCGGTGCTTTCGCCATCCATCCAGGCGCAAGGCCCTGTGGTGCTCTCTGGTGTTTTCTTCCCTGGTTCTCCCCATTACACCATCAGTCTCCTTGTGAGGCCTGTGGCATTGCGTGGGGCCCTCAGTGGTTGCTTAATCAAACAGAAGGTTCTAAGGTGCCCAGGAGGCTTCAAAGGCCCTGGAAGCTTTTCCTCCTCAATTTCTCACCTCCCCCCAGGTGATGGGCCCTGGGGTTGAAACCACAGTCAAGTATTCCCCCTCTCCAGCCTCGGGCTCCCAATCTGGCCTGAGGGCTGAGAAGTTTGGACCACATTATTGCCTTTGGGAGGCGGGCATTCTAAAATGATGTGAACTCCAGTAGTTTCTCTGCTGCCCTCATCCTTCAAGCACCCTGGAGAGGTATTACGAAGCAAGGTTCCCGACATGGGGGACAAGCAGGCATCTAAGATGAACCTTGCCAACTTGACCATCCTCTGTGGGCTTGATGACCACGGTGGAGGACTCGAGGGCTGAGGAGGCAGCTCTGGGGTGCCCCGTCCTCTCCCCAATCTGCCGAGTGAGTCTCCTGGAGATGTACCAGGATGCTCAACGTCATCTCCCAAGGACACTTGGAGTCTCCCCAACTGGGAAGTTAGTAATATCCTGGAGGGACGCAGGGACATGCCAGGTGTCTGAGAAAACGATATAGACAGGTCCCGAAGTGGGACTGGGGAGAGCAACGCCCCCTGGGTAATCAAGGAAGACAGCTTGTCAGAAAAAACACTGGACCCTGGAGAGGAGACCTAGTGGGCCGGGATCTTATGAGAGTGTGCTCAAGCCTCAGTTCCAGTTTGGGAAAGTCAGCAACCAGGGAAATGCCATTTCTTTTCTTTTTTTTTTTTTTAAGATTTATTTCTTTATGCATACAAGCTGGGGCATAGGCCAGAGGTATGGGGCGGCAAGAGGGCTCTCCAGAGAGAGTAGGGAGCAGCACAGGCAGATCGAGGGAAATACACTGCTGAGGGGAGCAGCGGGCGAGGCAGGAGAGGTCTGCCACGCCATGTGGGAATCTCCCCAGCTGCTGACAGCTCCAAAGCACAGTGCTTAACCGCTGCGCCACCAGGGAGGCCCGGAAATGCCATTTCATAGCTGTCAGACTGGCAAAGATTAAGTCTGACAAGAGTTAACAAGGTCATAGAAAAATGGGTCCTTGAGTCCAATGCTCATGGAGCATAAACTACTGAGCTTATTCTGGGAATATGCTTGTTCTTTTCGATCCAGCAAGTCTATTCGCCTGTGTGCCCCTCAGAAAACTCCCCTGGAAAACTCTGGCACATTCCACACCAGGGAATGTGTGCAGATGGATATCGGTGGCATCTGTGTTTGTAATAGCGAAGTGGGGACATTTCAATGTCCCTCAACAGGAAAAAGGATAAACTGAAAGAGTAGTAGACCAGGATGGTATAAAGTAGTTAAAATCATACATGTCAAAATGCTGAGTAAAAAAGCTAAGAGAAATGAGGCTATATAAAGATGATGCCATCTTATATAAAATGTATAAACTTGTAAAACAAGACTACATGATTTTTATAGATACACACACATGCAGTAAATGTAGAAAAACATGCACAGGCCTGAAAAACATTTTATGAAATTGGTTCCCAGGTTAGTTGTGGGGTGTGGATGAGATATGGGGAGTTTCCAGGGAGGTCTCTACTCTTTTGATTGTTATGTTTCTTTAACAAATGGAAATGAGTAAGACTGAATAAATAACCCTGAAAGGTTTCTTATTGAATTTTCTGTTCTCTGTTTTAAAAGTAGTTCAGAATGAAAAAAAAAAACAAAACAAAACAGGAAACAAGGAAGCTCGTGGGGCCAGGGCTGCCATGTGTATTCACTTTCCCATCATTAACTTGCTCAAGTGCAACAACCCTGAAGGCGGGAGGGTGTTTGTGTTCAGTGTTTGCCTGTTTCAAGGTCAGCCTGCCCCTTCTCCAGAAAATCATCATGGGGTGGGGGAGAGTTTGCACAGGACAAAATCGATTTTAAAAAGTGAAACTGGGGTCCTCCCTGGTGGCCCAGGGGTTAAGTCTCAGCGCTATCACGGCCATGGCCTGAGTTTGATCCGGGAGCTTCAGCTTCGGGAGCAGCAGACCTCTCCTGTCTCCCCGCTGCTCCCCTCAGCAGTGTGCTTTAGTCAATCGGCCTATTCTGCTCTGCACTCTGTCTCTGGTGAGTCCTCTCACTCCCCACACCTCTTACCTATACCCCAGTTCGATGCAAAAATAAACAAATAAAATCTTTTTAAAAACCATAAATAAATAATTAAGTCCCCACTGGGCAGCAGGCTCTCGGGCCCCTAGCCTGTGTGCGGCTCACCTACCCCATCCAGAGGGCCTAGCACACAGTAGCCCCTGACTGTTTGCTCAAGACTGGTGGAAGGAAGGAGGGAGGGAGAGAGGGAGAAGGGAGGGAGAGAGGGAGGGACAGAGAAGGGAGAGAGGGAGGACAGTGGGAGAGAGGGAGGGAAGGAGAAGGG
>PVIJ01012689.1:0-48494 GCA_004024925.1 Scalopus aquaticus
TCCCAGGGGGACAGCGGGGCTGAGCTTGGGGCTCCGGGTTCCCCCAGGTGCCTCCTGCTCCTCTTGCCCCTTGCTCAGGACTCAGCCCCTGGCCTCTGTTGGGGTCCCCTGTCTTCTGGGAGTCGGGCTGCCCCAGAGCCTCTCCCCAGAGCTGTGCCTGAGCTAGGAGCAGGTGTGCGAGGGGGTCCCCAGGCAGAACTTGAGGCTGATCTCCCTCCTGCTCTGTCTCCCCCTCTTCCCTTAGGGTGACTCAGGGGGCCCCCTGATATGTGGGGGTGTGTTTCATGGCATCATGTCCTGGGGCGCCATCCCGTGTGCCAGTCAACAAGCGCCCTCCGTGTACAGCAAGCTGACGCCTCATCTCAAGTGGATCCAGCACACGATGGCAACCCACCCCTGAACCCCGTGTCCCTCCATATGAACCGCACGTGCCCCACCCCTGAACCCCATTTCCCCGCACTCCTAAACCCCTCATCCACCCTGGAATGCCCACATCCCCCCACCTTGAATGCCCACCTCTCCCACCCCCGAACCCCATGTTTCCGGGCCCTGACCCCATGAGCCTGAACTTCTCCTCCCTCCTCTGAGTGGCCGCGTCCCCCCGCCCTGAGCCCATGGCCGCCCCCTGCTTGGCACGGCCTCCCCCACATCCCCCCAGTAAACCGGCAAACACATGTATGTGGTGTCGCCTGGCCTGTCGGGACCCCCGGCAGCTGGAACTAGGCCCCCCCAAGCTGAGCCGGGGCACAGAGGCTGCGTCTCTGCCGTCACGCGGGACGGAGGGATCTCGCAGGCTGGGGGGAGTGAGACCGCGACGGGGGGACCTTCTGCAGTGGGGGCCCTCCTTGTCGGGGCGCCTCTGCGGGAGCAGGGGAGCCTGCGCCTGCGCCTTCGGGGTCCTCCCTCTGCACGTCGAGGGGCGCTAGCACCCAAAGGGGGCGTGTGCAGGAAGGGCCGTAGAGCCCGTGGGGCTGGGTCCACGGACACCCCGACCCTGCTGTGGCCAGACAGAGCCTGTGACAGCTGAGAGGGGAAGATTCTAGAGAGCAGAGAAGAGACCCGAGGAGGTGGGCAAACCCGAGAGAGGATTTGGGGGCCAAGGGGGCCTCAGGATGAGCACAGTGGTCAGCTTTTCATTAGGAAAAACAGCAGTTTTGGGAAATCAGGTTTAGAGGCACAGCAGAGAGTTAGGGCTGAGGAATTTGGGGGTGAGGTGGGGAGCCATAGATTAGGCAGGAAGGAGGCAGCTGGCAGACAGACTGGGAAAATTTGGGGTTCTAGGCCAGAGAGAAAATGGGCAGGTAGCCAGGTCAGGCGTGGAGAGTGGGGGCTGGTGGGAGAGGTGAGGGCACAGGGAATCGGGGCCCCTCCCCTTCCCGTTTAATCTCACGGGCCAGCGCCAGGCCCAGGCCCAGGCCCACATGGTGACGCAGGTGTCCAGGGCGGGCAGCAGCTCGGAGCCGGAGCCTCCCTGGGGAGCCTTAAATCCCTCAGCCCCCAGGGCCCTCCCCTGCCAGCTGGCACCCACGCTGCCCAGGCCCTGCCCCTGCCCCTGGGGGAGGGCTCCCCCTCACCCCCATGTTCTGCAGAGGGTGGGAGAGCGTGCACCTGAGTCCTGCAGGCCTGCTGGAGCTGGAAGCTTCCTGGGGCCTGGGCCAGGGGGCCGGGCCTGTGCCTGGCACAGAGCCGGGAGGGAGGGTGGGTGGGGTGAGTGGAGAGAAGCAGGAGGTGGTGGGTTCACTGACCAGACACCCCGACCCAGATGCCTGTACCCCAGGGGGCTGTGCCCCTGACCCAGGGGAGCCCCAAAGACCAGGCGGGCGGGCTCCCACTCCCGCTCCCTGTACTCTGGAGCCCGTGTTGCCTCTGAGCCCCGCTGCCCTCGGGCCTTGGCCTCTGAGCCCCAGGTCTGCACTCAGTCTGGGGGCCCCGCGTCGATTTACCTCTCTGTGTAAATACACAGCTGTGGGCACCAAATCTGGCCCACACAGGACAAGGCCTTGGCCAGCTTCCGGGCCTGGGAAGTTCTGGGGTCTGGTCTCACTCTGACCGGGGAGGTGACGGGGTGCTGGCCATGGCAGGGGTTCTGCTCCATCAGGGACACGGGTTGTTGGGGGACGGTCACTTTTCCTCCTGGTTTCCTTGATCCACTGCAAGTGGCGCCAGATGCTGGTGTAGACACCCGGCTTGGTCGTGTCTCAGGAGTCACCCCAGACACCATGCCCTGCAGGGTCCCCCACTGATGGGGGCTCCTCCAGAGTCAGCCTGTGGGGAGAAGGGGAGCATGAGAGAAGCTTCTGGATCCTGCGCCCCCACCCTCCCCCAACCACTGTTCACAACCACAGTCAAACTCATCCAAGTCCTCCCCCTGCAGACTGACCTCCACTGCATCAACCCACCTTGACATGGTTCAGGCCACCAGCCCTCTCTGGCTCAGGCCCAGGGAGCTTCCAGCTTCATCGGGTCCCAGGAACAGGTGCTGGCTCTCCACCTGCAGAGCTGGGGTGGAAGGGAGCACCCCCAGCAGCAGAGACTTAACTCAGCCAAGCACGGCAGCCCCCCCCAGGGGACCCCACGTGACCCTTCAGCTCCAGCCAGGCCCTCAGCCTTCCCTGATTCCAACTGCCTCGTCGTCGTTTGACAGAACTGTCCCCTCCCCCCAATTCAACCCCTGGCTCCCCTCTGACAGACCAATCACCTTCGGAGTCTCAGCCTCACTCCACCCACCCACCCAAACACCACATCATCTACCCCAAAACGAGCCCCAATCCCCACCCCACTCCAGCCGCCATTTTCTCCCCCTCCGTGTCAAGAGCAGCTTTTCTGATTCAGGGTCTTAACAGGGGTAGGGGGCTCAGAGCCTGGTGACGACACCTCAGAAACACTGGGTCTTGGGGGTTAGAGGCTGGCTGGGGTTAAGGCAAGTGATGCATTGTATCAGGGGTGGTGATACCCCACAATTTGTCTCCCCAGGCCTTCTTACCGCTGTGTCCTCAAAGAGTAAGCCCCCTACCCCCTTGGCCAAGCTGGGATGTGGGTCACCCCTAGACAACCCTAACAGATCCCTCCAGATGCAGGGTCCTGGTTCACCCCAGTCCGGTCTAATGAAACTGACTAATTGCAGTGGACACATAGGGCAGAGAAGGTGCTGAGGGACTCCAGTTCTTGGCTCAAGAAGTGTGGGTGGGGTGGAAGGTTCTGGGTCAGCCCTGAGAGAAACCTTCATTTCTTGCAGCCCCCGGCTGGACCCTGAAAACCAGCTCCCCAGTCTCATCCTGTGCGGGAATGAGTAACAGCCCAAAATGAACCCCCTGCCTCCGGGGTGTCAGCTGTGCTGGTGAAGGCAGGGTGGGGAGGGAATGGCGCCCTGGAAAGGGGAGCCCATGGGGAGCCCCTGCTGAAGGGCAGGGACGGCCTGAGCTCCCTCTAGCTGAGGGAAGATGGGGGTGGCGGTTCTGGCCAGTGTCTAAGAGGCCCCTGGTCTGTGCCTGAGGAAACAGGGAGGAGCACACAGAGAGAGAGCTGGGGGAGTGTGGGGTGCAGGGCGAGGGTGCACAGGACCTTCTCAGCAGCAGGAGGGTGAGGCGTCCTGAAGGGCCCTGGGAACAGGGGAGCCCCCGCAGCTGAGGTCTCTCCCCTGGGAGCTCAGCTCCTGCTCTGCGTCCACCCTGCTGCCCCGCCCCTAGCCCATTTGTCCAGGGCCCTCAGCTGTTTGTCCAGAGCCTGAAAGCTCGAGATGTTACTGATGGGCAAACAGACAAGGACTCCGCCCCGTTTCGGGGGCGCTGGCAGAGACCCCGACTCTGCCCAGGGCACATGGCGTTCCTGGGCGCAGCAGCACTGAGCTGTGCTCCCCGGGTCCCTGCCCCCGCTGCACGGGGCAGGCGGGACAGGGTCCACACTCAGGGTGTCTGGACCCCACTGAAGATCGGGGCGCAGCGTCCCCAGTGACGGGGTTTGCCCCTCCCCGCCCTTTGCTGGGGAGAACATGTGTGTGTATGCCCGGGCCCACCCATGACTCTGCAGGGACACGATGTGTTTACTGTTCCGGGCGGTAAAAGTCATTCCTGAAAAAGTCATCTTACTGCCTTGGACACAAACGTTTCCGACGGAGACACCAACGTGACAACGTGCCGGAGCGAGAAATAAGGGTGGAGCGCGCATGAGCCCTTGTGCGCATGCGCGCGTTGTGGGCGCGCTCGCCCTGCGTGCGTCTCCGTGCGTGCGTGCGTGCGTGTGTCCGGCGTGCGCGAAGTACGGGAGCGTGGGCGCGCGTGCGCTTGCCCCTGCGTACAAAGTCATTTGTGTGTGAGGAGAAAGGGCCGCTCACCTGTCCCCGCTGTTGGAAGATGGCGCCTGGATTTTGGGGGGAACTTCGGACATGAAGGTCTCTGCACGGGACGGTGGTCACCCAGGCCGCTCGGCCGCAGGGAGAGCCGGGCGAGTCCGCGGGCGGCTGCGGGGTGCCCTCGCCCTGCCTGGGGCCCAGCCCAGGTGGCTATAAAGCGCCTCCTCTCGCGGACGGGGCGCTGGATCTGCTGGGCCGGGTGAAGCGCCCATGTTGGGTAGATGAAAGGGCCGTCAGGATTTTCCGCCCCACCCACCATTAGTAATAATGGACACCCGCCGTCTTGCACGTGTGCCTCAGAGTGGCGTGAGCGCGGACCTGGGCCTGGAGAGCCGCTATGGAGGGCGGCGTACAGAAGCCGGAGCGGCAGGGTGGCAGCGACAGAGAACGGAGCGTGAGAGCAGAGGACCGGGTGGCGGGGAGCGGCGGAGTCCAGGCTGGCAGGAAGACAGCTAACCTGCTTGAACGCTGGGCCTGCCCGTCTGGGATGGTTGCAGAACAGCCCGGAACCGGAGGCAGGAACCCGGAGGCAGGGCCGCCAGGAACTGGCAACCGCAGATCCTGCTGCTGATGAAATGGGGGCTCCCCGGAGGGAAAGGAGCCGCGCTGCGGCCCCTCAGGGCCTGGACCTCCTCTGGCTCATCGCCCAGTCTGTCCCCAGAACTGCGGGAGCAGGTGCCCGTGTGAATTCCTGCAGGTAAGAACAAGAGGGCGGGCCCCCCCCAGAGGAGGAGAAGGTGTGGCCAGGTGTGGGGTGGGCAGGGTGTCCCCTGTCACCCACATGTTCAACTCCATCTGTTCCCGGAGGACGCGGCAGAGATGAGCCCTGAGTCACATCCAGGGTCACCTCACAGAATCATTTCAGTTTCAGAGATTCCCCAAGTCACCAGCAGTATCACCCCAAGTCTCTTCCACTCACCCCTCAAGGCCCCCTGGTGCTCCCAGAACCTCTTCCACTGTCACCCCTGTTCACATCCTCCAGAGCCCCTCACAGACTGTCTGCAAATCATCTGTTAATTCCCCAGAGCGCGGGCACATATGTACATACACACACACACACACACCCTAAAAATACCTAAATGCTTTAAAACCAGACTTCCTAAAACACCTAATCACCTTCGTTTAAAAATTGATATTTATCCAGTTTACTTTTGCACTACAGCAAGAGTTTCAGTCCTTCTGGTAGTTGCAGCTCCTTATTTTAGCACTCTTCCAACGGGGCCTACTTTATTTATTTTTTAATTGATGTAACATTGGCTTACAACACTATAGGATTTAGGGTTATAGGCTCACAGCGCCTCAAATGAAGGTCCCCACTCCACACCCACCACCAAAACACCCATACTCCTTTACATTTACCCTTGGGCCCCGTCACCTATTCGCACCCACCCCATCCTCTGAAGCCCTCCCATCCAACCCAGGACTTCAATTCTGCAGTCCTATCTCTAGGGTTTGTGCTGGTTTATTTTTGTCAGTTCCTTTGTTTCTTCATATTCAGAATAAGACTGAAGTCAGTATCTTCTTCAGATTTGTTTCATTTGGCATCATCCCCTACAGTTCCATCCATGTCATTGTGAATGGCAAAAGTTTATCTTTTCTATAGCTGCATAGTATTCCATCGTCTGTATAGACCATATCTTCTTACTCCACTGCCCTGCTGTTGGGTGCTTACGTTGTTTCCATAGCCTGGCTATGGCAAGGAGTGCTGCGGTGAACACAGGAGTGTCTGTGTGCCTTCCAGTGAATGTGTTTGTGTTCTTTGGGCAGATACCTGGGGTGGGATTATTGAATCATGGGGCACATCTATTTTTAGTACTTTGAGGACCCTCCATACTGTTCTTCAGGAGGCTGGGCTTGGCCTGCATTTGAAAAGTACGAGACAGTTTCATCCAAACGAGCCAAGACCCCAGGTCCTCTGGTCCTGGCAAACTGCACGCCTCAGCGCTGACCCCGAAACCAGAAGTTCCCTCACGTGCACAGAGCAGCAATGGGCTCTAGGGGTCAGTCCCAAGATCCTAGTTGAGGGCTTCTCATCACACACCTCTCACCCTCTTGACAGACAGGAGAGAGAGAGAGAGCACAAGCGGAGTCATGTGACTCTGGCTGAGCCAATCACAGGGCTCCACACCCTAGAACGTGGTGATTGGCTCCAGGAAGGCCACGTGATCACAGCCAGCCAATCCAGCTCTGCCCTGGGGCCTTTTCTTTTTTTTTTTTAAGATTTATTTATTTATACGTACAAGCTGGGGTACAGGCCAGAGGCGTGGGGCCACGAGAGGGTTCACCAGAGACAGAGTGGGGAGCAGAACAGGCAGATCAGAAATACACTGCTGAGGGGAACAGCGGGCAAGGCAGGAGAGGTCTGCCGCACCATGTGGGATTCTCCCCGGCCGGGCGTCGAACTCACATCGCCGCTGCCGTCAGCTCCACAGCGCAGCGCTCAACTGCTGCGCCACCGGGGAGGCCCTGCCCTGGGACCTTTTCTACCTGAGCCTGTCAGGGAGGAGTTCTGTGTTCTCCAGTAAGGAGCGTGATGACTCGGCTCTGGGAGGATGGGCGATCCAGGGAGTAAAGTAAAGGGAAAGCAGAGCCGGGAAGGAGAGGAAAAGGCTGAAGATGATGCCTAATCCCTGGTCTTGGTACCCTGACACCAGCCCAGTCTGGCTTGGGTCAGATGTGGACAGGGGCAGCTCACCCCCACATTCTTGTGTCTGTTCTCAGGCTCCCCCCCACTGTGTGTCCTGCTCCCAGGAGCTCCCTTTCCCAGGCTGCTTCCCTCGCTGGCTGATCAGTGTTTGATGAGTGGGAGGCCCTGGGGAGGACTGGCTGTGGAGGAGGGAGGACACCCGAGCCTCCACCCGCCCCTCCCCTGCGCGGCACCTGGTGGGAGAACCAAGCAGGAGCTGCGTTCCTTACGGGTGGCAGCCGCCTCGGTGCAGCCCTGGAGGCCCCGCCTTCCCGCTGCTTCCAGGGCCAGGTGGCTCTGGCGTTGCCACCTCCGCTCTTGGTCCTTCTGGCCTGGGGTCCCCTGCTGAGCTTCCTGGCCCTTTACCTCCTCTGAAGCACCTGCCCCGGGGACTGGTCCTCCGGGAGGCTGATGTCTGACTGTGGTGCCCCGAGAGGGAAGCCAACGTGGGTGGTCACGAGGCTACAGGAGACCCCTGCTCTGCCCAGCGCACATGGCGTGCAGCAGCACTGAGCTCTGCTCCCCGGGTCCTCCGCCCCGGGTGCAGGGTCAGCAGGGCAGCCGCGCGCTGACCGGGGGTGCGCGAGGCCTGCGTGCGTCTCTGTTCCTGCGTGCGCATGCCCCTGCGGTGTGAAGTCTTTGCGGTGAGAAAGGGCCACTCTCCTGCCTGGGTGTTGGTGGTAGCGCCTGGATTTGGGGGGGAACCCTCAAATGTGGGGACCCTCTGCCCTCATCTTCCCTCCTCTCGGCACTCAGCTGTGGTCATCCACACCCCAGAGCCTCCCTCACCCCTTCACCCCCTTACCCCCAGGTGTCACACAAACACAAGAAAAATCCCGAAGCTCCAAAATGTCATTCTCTTTAAAACCCGACACCCGACTTTCATTTCACCCCGATGTCCCACCAGGCCGCCCATTCTGAGAGTGCCGTCACCTCCTTCAGCCCTTCCTGACGCTCCTTCTAGGCGGGGCGGGGCTGTTGGGGCCGCAGGAGCTGGGCCCCTTCCGTTTGCTTCTGGCAAACTGCGCGTCTCCACCCCCAAACCCGATACTGAGTTTGTTCAAACTGGACAGCATTCTTGTCAGTGGGCAGAATGAGGGACACCCCACCCCGGAAGCTGCATGCTGATGTGCCACCTTCTGCCTCCACTGTCCAGAACTGGCAGCATCCAAGGGAATCTACTTGTCCTCACCTCCCAGAAGGGCCAGATGGGGACAGAGAGGCCCATGGCGGAGAAGCTACTTGCCGGCTCCCTTGAGAGGGACGGAAGCAAGGCGGGCAGCGGGACAGGGTCTCTGCGCTTTATTTCCGGGCTTGTCTGAAGGGGCTTAAAGGGTGGAACCAACATTCTCTTCCCCTGCTGAGGCTGGTCCACACCGGGCCGCAGGGGGTGGGATTGGAATCTGATTCCGTCTTGAGGAGCAGTGGGGGAAGTAGGGACCCCTGGGTCTGAGGGAGGAGAGCAGGGGAACCCGGATTCCTGAATCTCTTGGGGAGCTTTATTTGGGATTTTAATTTCCCTGGTTCAAGTTCCGAGGGCTAACTGGTCTCGATGGTTTTCTGGATCCAGCTGGTGAACTTGCAGAGGTTGGTGTAGACACTCGGCACGTAGGGCTGGCCGCAGGGGATGTGTCCAAAAGACACGAGGCCCTGCAGTGACCCACTGCAGATCATGGGGCCCCCGGAGTCACCCTGTGGTGCAGAGAGGCAGTTAGAGGACCCCGGATACAAAGCGGTGTAGACACAGGTGGGATCCGATGGGAGAAAGAGGGGCGCGGGGGCGGCACACCCTGATGCCGCTCCAGTATGTCATTTCTGCTTCCCTGCTTGTTCTCCATCTCGCTTTCTCTTTTGGGGCGGCTCTTTATTCGGTCGCTCCCCCCCCCCGCCCCCGTGTCGCTCTTGGCTCCGTTTCTCACCCCGTGTCCGTGGGCTGCGTCCCCTCCCTGGCCCGCCACTGTCCCCCGCTCACGTAGCAGGAGTCCCGGTGGTCCGGTCCTCCGCCGGCGCAGACCATGCTGGGGTGGAACACGGGGGCGTAGCGGGCGCGGCAGAGCTGCTCGGACACCACGGAGACGTTCACGCACTGGAGCGCTGCGGGCCGCGCGCCTGCGCGAAGCTCGGGTCAGGCCCGGGCGGGCAGAGGTGCGCGCAGGACCGACGCGCCTGCCCAGGGGCTCACCGTTCAGCAGCCGGCCCCAGCCGGAGATGAGGCAGGGCTCCCCGGGGGTCGGGCACCGGGAGGCGACGCTGATGTTCCGGATGGTGTCGGACAGCGACACAGGTTCTTTCAGCTTGATGAGCATGAGGTCGTTGGCCAGGAGCGGTTGGTTGTGCTCCGGGTGCGGTATGGAGAGGCTGGCCTCGACCACCCGGGTGCCCGCCTCCCCGAGGTCCTCCAGGCTCCGCAGGCCCAGGCCAACCTCGTAGGAGCTGAGAGATGCAGGAGCTAGGTCAGTTTGTGGCAGCTACAGTCGGCCCTTGAAATATTCGGGGGTTAGGGGTGCTAGCCCTGAGCAGTCGAAAATCTGCACGTAATTTATAGTGGACTCGGGACACCCTGGACTCTGTACCCTTGGACTCAACCCAGCACCTCGGCAGTGCTGAATCCGCGAATACAGAGCCCCCCTAGATGACCTGGCACAGTTGGGTCCACTGCGGGCTTCTAGCTAGCTGTCCCCTGCCCCTACCCACAACCCAACCCCCCGCTGCCCAGCCAGGACCTCAAATCCTCACAATAATCCAGGAGCAAGAATTTGCCTTACTTCATTGGTGACTCAGTGCCGCGCTGGGGATGTAGCACGCAGCGCAACCCCCTCCTCCAGCCAATGTCTGCTCCACTGAGGGTTCCCCCTGCCTCCAGAGGCTGAGCCGGACCCTCCCGCTCCCCTCCCGGCGCGCCGGCACTCACTCCTGGAGACAGTGTGCAGCCGACAGCACCCACTGCGGGTGCACCAGGACGCCCCCGCAGAAGAACTCGCTTTCCGTGAACAGCGCCGCCTGCCAGGGCTGTGAGCGCGGGCTGCAGTCCTCGCCGTTGGTGATGTGGCTGCCACCACCCAGGACGCGGGGTCCTAAGGCGGGACCGAGGCTGGGGTCTGGACCCGGAGTTTGTGGGCGGTGCCCCGCGCAGGGGCAGGGCCGGATTTGGGGCCTGCTGGGGGTGGGACTAAAGTGCCTGGGGGCGCGGCCGCTACAGGAGTGTGGTCCGTCCTTCTGGGGGTTGGAGCCCGAGGCCCTGGGGACCGGGACTTGGTCCACGCGGGCGTGGACACAGCATTAGGGGTCGAATCAGGACTGGTGGCAGATTCAGGAGCACAGGGGGCGTTGGCATGGAGTGGGGGCGTGGCCAAGTCTTAAGGGGTGGGGTCAGAAATAAGGAGGTGGGGCCAGGCCTCCTGCGGGTGGGGTCACAGTGCTGGACACTTTGTGAGGGTGGGGCTCCTCGGACTGGATAGGAATTAGGCTTCTGTCAGGGCTCTATCACTTGTCAAAAAGAGGGTTTCTGCTCCGCGTCTGTCGAATCCATCCGGGCCCACGTGGCAACTCCCTCACGCACCATCTCTCTCACACCACACGCCCCCGACAGGCGCGTGCCCTGCGGGGTCCCAGCAGGAGCGGACCCCTCACACCGGTGGCAGAGGCTCGGGCGGCACAGCCGGTCTCTGCAGGGGCGGTGGCGGCTCTCTGCGGTGCTCGGGTCAACCTTTCCCAGCTGGCTCAGCCTTCTCCACGGTGGCACCCCGAAAGAAACCCCATCATACTGTCCCACGGTGCCAGGCGCAGTTCCCAGCAGTGGGCGCCACCCCCACCCACCTACCCAGAAGCAGAAGCTCCCTTTCAGCGGCACCCCGGCCCTCCCGCCTTTGCATAGCGTGGTGGAGCTGCTGAGACTCGGGGCTTAGAGCGCATCCGCTGCGCCCGCCTGCACGGCGCCACGACGCCAGGCGTGCAAGGCCCACGCACTGCAGCGGCGGCCGGCGCGGGTCACCCGAGGGCTGCAGTCACCGCGTCCTGCTGAGCGCAGCCCCGCGCCCGCAGACGCACAGTCGCGCGCACGCAGTACCTGTGGCGCCCAGGATGAGGTACCCCAGGAAGCAGCCCCAGGGGGCTCCCGATGTGGCCATCACGCCAGCACCTGAGAAGGAACCCACGGCGCGCATCTGTCTCTTTCGCCGCCCCTTCCTGCCCCTTGGGGTGTTCTTGGGCAGGTAAGGATCTAAATCCTCTGCCTCTGACCCCGTGCGTGTCCTAGCGGCAGCGACCCAGAGAGAAAGAGAAGGAGATGAGGAGAGAAAATGGAAAGAGGCAGCGAGGCCGTGAGGAAGGAGGGAGCGTCTCACCTATAAACTGGGGTAGGTGGGAGGGTGGAGGCTTAGTCCCGGGCAGAAGCGGAGACCGGCTGAGAGTCCGGAGACCGGCTGAGAGTCAGGGCGAGGAGAGATCCGGGAATGGGGGGAGGAGGGAGGGAGAGGAACGCTTGTGGGGAGACGGGAGACAGGCGGGAGTCGGCGGCACAGACCGTTGGCGGGAAGGAGACGGATCACAGGGCCCGCCGGGCTGGGGCTGGGGCTGGGGCTGGGGCTGGGGGCGCCGCTCACCCGCCCGCCGCTGTGCTGCTGGGTCCGGCGCCGAGCTCCTGTCTGCTGCTTCCCGCAGGGGTTCCTGGAGCTTATAAGCACCCCACATGGGCGGGCCTGCCCCCCAGGGACCGGGTGCTGCTTGCGCCCAGCTCAGCTCTCCCAGGCTGCCTGGGGCCAGGCTGCGGTCTGGGGGCCACAGGGCGTGGGAGCAGCCCCGGGACACCGTGGGCTCCGCCCACACCCCTACTTCTTTCTTGGCGCGGGCTCTCCTCTCTGCCTCTCTGGTTCTCATTTTCTTGGTCTGGCCTCCTATTTTCTCCTTAAATCTCTCTGTTAAATCCCTCTCCCGTCGGTGGCCCCTCAGCACCCCCGTCGCGCAAACATTCCTGTCTCCAGAGTCAGACAGCCTCCTTCTGCCTCTGGAACCTCGGGCACCAGGGTGCAGCCCCGTGAACCCCCGTTTCCCCTCCGTTAAGTCCGGGTAATCATTGATCCTACTTCTGGAAATGGACCCAAAGAGAGAAAGTGGGGAACACTCCCTGACTCCAGGTCCCGGCGCTGGGTGGTGGGGACGCCCACCGGCTGGGGTGGGGGGGGGCAAACCCAGAAGGAAAAGCAGGGTTTGGGGGTGGGGCTTGCGCCCTACAGGGCACAGATCTGGTTGTCCTCGTGTGTCTGTGTCCCCGCGGGGCGGGGGTGTGCCATACACACGCGAGTGTGCGCAACGTCATTTCTACCCAATTTTCTGAACAGGTACTATTTCCATACGGTATAAAAATGCTTATTTTAAAAGGTGTAGAGGGCCTCCCTGGTGGCGCAACAGGTTAAGCGCAGCGCTGTGGAGCTGTCGGCGGCTGGCTGCGAAGTTCGATGCCGGGCTGGGGAGGTTCCCACGGTGCGGCAGACCTCTCCTGCCTCGCCCGCTGCTCCTCTCAGCAGTGTGTTTCTGATCTGCCTGTTCTGCGCCCCACTTTGCCTCTGGTGAGCCCTCTCACCACCCCACGCCTCTGGCCTGCACCCCTGCTTGTATGCAAAAATAAATCTTTAAAACAATAAAAATCATAAATCAATAAATAAAAAGGTGTAGAGTGATCATCTCTGCCTGCACCTTGCCCGCCTCCCTCTCCTCACCCTCTTCCAAAGCTAGAGCACATTTCCTGGGGCATCTTCAAGGGCTTCTGCAACAGGAGCAAATCCAAAGATGTGTGGTTCGTCTTGAGGGCTCCAGCTGGGCCCCCCACCGCACCAGCCCTCCCTGGGCGCCCAGAATCTTTTCCCTGCTCACTCACTCAGTTCATGTTTTAGGAACTCCTCCCTCCCGTCCATGGTCCATGCCGGGAGATGGCGAGCATCAGGCTTGCCTCCCTTTCCATAATTACATACTAGGGTCCTAGGCGAGATTACAGGTGAGTCATGGCTCTATCTAGGGCCAGGAAGCCTTGGGCTGGGAGAATTGCAGTCGCCTTCCCTCCCCACCCCTTACCCCAAACGTTACTCATTTTGTGGTGATGAGTGATTAGGCTTTCAGGGAAAGAAGACTGAAAACAGCGAATGGGGTGAGCTGGAGAACAAGGCCGTCAAGACGGCGCCGGCCAAGCTCGTCCAGCATGTCCCACGTGCCCGACGTGGCTGTTAGGGTAACGTCGTGTTGTGAAGTAGTTCAGGCCTTCACCCAGTCCCCCCCCCGACAGCATCTGCAATCACCGTGGCCGTCAAAACTAGAACACTCAGGTGGCTGAAGCGCTGTTAGCTGTGGTGCTGCCCTCAGCTGAATTTCAGTGTTCATTCTCCTTCTTTGCCGTCCCCTCCATCCCATCCCATCTGTCTGTCTGTCTGCCTGCCTGTTATTTCTCTCTCCAATCACTGCGATACAGAAATGTCTCACCACCATAAAGAAATTCTCTGCTTTATCCCCTAATTATCACCCCCTTCCCCCACCCTCAAGCCCTGATAACCACTGGTTTGTCACTATAATTTGGTTACTGTGAGAATTTTAGGTGAATGACATCATACAGGTGTGACCCTTTGCGACTGGATTTGCTTTTGAGAGCCAGCCAAGTTGTCCTATGTATCAGTTGCTCGATACCCTCATAAATGTTAAAAAAAATACTCATTTATTAGCCACAAAAGCCTGAGAGTTGTAGCTCCTGTTAACATTTCTGTTTACAGGTGGGAAAGCTGAAGGCAGAGACGTGAAGTCACCTGTCACGTGTTGGGGCACCTGGCCAGGTAAGTGGCAGCACTGGGATTTGAACCCCAGCAGCCTGATTTCAGGGCAACTCATGGGGAACAAAAAGGCTAAATTTAGTACTGATGAAATTTAGTAACTTCTTGTCTTTTTATGTATTTGAAGACCCATCCCATTATAAGGCTCTCTTTAATTTCCTCTGTGCTGGAAAGTTTCTATTAAAATAGGTTTTGTCCTTGAGAAAAGAACTTCTCATGCCTCGATGTCCTCATCTGTACAATGGGCTCCATCGCGAGATCTGCTTCTGAGGTTGTTGTGAGGATTAACTCTTCATGAGCTGACTGATACCAGAGAGCACATTCTCAGTAAACATGACCAGTTACCATCTTACATCATTCTGGAAACAACAGCAGTGTCTCAGCTGCTTAGTTGTTGTAACAAAACTACCCTAGCCTGGGTGGCTTCTGAACAACAGAAATTTGCATCTTACGGTCTCGGAGGCGGGGTGGGGGGTGGCCCAGGCAGGGTGTGTCTGGTGGGGACCCCTCAGGCTCACTGACAGGCTTTTGATCTCACAAGGCAGAAAGGGCCCAGGAGCTCTCTGGGGTATCCTTATAAGGGCACCCCAAAGGCCCCATCTCAAATACCATCATTCTGGGGGATAGGTTTCAAAATACGCATGAGGGGCACATAGCACTCATTCTGTAGCAAATGGCAGACGCTTGGTGCTTCTCGGCTGTGCGTGAGGCGGTCTCAGGTTGTCCAGTGTCTGGTCCTGGTGGCCGCACAGTGAACAGGGTGTGCGTTTGGGTGGTGAGCGGCAGGCAGAGGGCCAGGTGGGGTTCGGCCCATGGGTTTAGGAGGGAGGGTCATGGAGTATGGCCATAAATGCTGGCCTGGACCCCTCACCATCCTCAACTCTGCCTTCCTCATGTGTTATTAGGAGCGTCAGCCCTGCCAGCGTGAGAACTCCCCTGGGGGGCGGCCTGGGGGCCAAGGTCAGGGCGGCTGGTGGAGGGAAGTGGTGGGGACTGAGTCCTGGGCCTCGCCCCGTCTCTGCCCCAACCCCTCGCAGGGGAAGAGTGTCCGGCTGTGCTCCTGGACTCGCCCTTTTCCCCTGGTTCTTTCTGCAACTCATGTTGGGAGTTTTAATTTTCAGAAATGCTTTTTAAAAAATTATTTACTTATGCATACAAAGGTGGGGAGTAGGCCAGAGGTGGGGGGGTGAGAGGATTCACCAGAGACAGAGCGGGGGGCAGAATAGGTGGATCCACTGAAATCAACTGCTGAGGGGAGCAGCGGGGAGACAGGAGAGGTCTGCCGTGCCATGTGGGAATCTCCTTGGCCGGGGATCGAACTTGTGCTGCAGTGGCCGTGGACAGCTTCATAGTGCTGAGACTTATAGCCCCTTGCGCCACCAGGGAGGCCCCCGTTTTCAGAAACAATTTCATGAAGTTTAGGCACACCTGTAAATCTAGACACTGGAGAGTTAAACGACAGCAGGGAGCCAGGCGCCCAGGGTAGAGTCGGTCTCTGACCATGGTGCTGAAGCCGCATCTTTCCTGCAGACTCACGTGGCACAGGCGCACACAGTGCACACTTGCATGCTCTCAGCACCCTGCGCCCCTCACGCGCGGGCACACCCACCCCCACCACCCTGCAGGCCATGTGCACAGCAGGGGCAGGCCAGGGGCAGCGGTACAGCCAGACCTGCCCCTACGGGATGCCAGCCACCATTTTATGCGCCCATCAAAAGTGGCATCTCTGCTGCCTTTTGGAGTTTTGGGGAATTTCAGCCAACTTTAAAAAAAAATATTTTTATTTATTTTTGTGTAGAAGACATAACAAGGATATAATGGTCTTAAATAAAGCAATAAATGAAAGGAATGAATCCACATCCTTCCCACATGACACAGAACATTCCTGAGGGTAGATCTCAAGAGGGTTTGTACCCAAAAGAAGCCAAAAGGCAACCTGTGGCCGGGGAGGAGATGTTTGCAGCTCACGTTCCTACAGGGGTTAATGTCTTTTAAAAATATATGCATAGAAGAGCTGGGGTGCAGGCCAGAGGTGCAGGGAGTGAGAGGATTCCCCAGAGACAGAGTGGGGAGCAGAACAGGCAGAATGAATGAAGTACACTGCTGAGGGGAGCAGCAGGGTGACAGGAGAGGTCTGCTGCGCCCTGTGGGAAGCTCCCTGGCTGGGGATGGAACTCAGGCTGCCACAGTGGTAGCCAGTCTGGGGATATGTGGTGCTGTCCGGTGGGGGTTTAAGTTCCATTTCTCTTGCCGACAGATGAGGGTCTTTTTGTGGTGCTCGAGATTTGTCTGTCTTCTGTGGTAAGGTGGACCTGTGTTTAGCTTCTTTAGCAGAAAGGGGCCTTGGGGTGTTCTAATGCCCTTCACCTACTTTGCAGAGAAGACAGGCCTTCCCACATGTATTAGTCTCCCAGGGCGGCAAGAACCACAGACTGGGAGGCCGAAACAACAAACCTTGTTCTCGTATGTTCCAGGGGCCAGAAGTCTGAGATCCAGGGCCCCTCCGGGACGCAGGGCAGGGCCTTTCCTTCCCAGCTTCTGCTGGCCCCTGGCCGGTCCCTGGCCTCATGAGCTTTGTCTGCATCACCCCAGCCTCTGCCTACGTCTCCATGGGCCCCTCCAACTGCGTCTTTGCAGCCTCTCACCTCTTGGTCTATGAACCCCACCATCCTGGGTTAGGGGGCCCACCCTTCTCCAGAATGTCCACGTAACTATTGACACCTATAATAACCCTATTTCCAAATAAGGTCACATTCTGAGGTGCTCGTTCTGAGGTCCTCGGCATCTTCTGGGGGCACACAACTTGCCCCAGAACTCGATTGTTTCAGCCCTAGGTGATGTCCAGCTCCCTCTGGAGAAAAGTGGTAGAGCACTTCTGCAGCGCCACTCTGGGTGCGGGAGGGGATCTGTGGTCGCGGTGTTACAGTAAAGGCGGCGTTTGACTCATTAAAGCTCAGAGAGGTCAAGCAACTCGCCCAAAGTTAAACAGCCCAGCCCAGGAGCCTCGGGACTCCTGACTCGCCTCGCAGGCTCTCCCAGGTCTATTCTCCAAGGGGCCCCAAGGTGGCGCCATAGAGCAAAGGCTGGATTCTGCAGCCTCTGGTCAAAAACCCTGTCTTCTGGGGGCTTCGGGCGCGCCTCTAACGGAGCTCGTTCACATGTAACTCGACGGGACGTCCCAGGCGGGACCAAGATTCGCAGCTTGTAACCAGTTCCCAGGAACCCGAGTGGGGTGTGTGCACGCGGGCTTGGGAGCCGGGCATCTCGGGGCGCTCCCGGACAGCTGCAGTGACGTCCGTAGTCCGTAACTACCGCAGAGGCCGCTGGCCCGCGGCCCTGGCCCTGGCCCTCCCCTCTTGGTTCCGTCTTGAAGCTTCCGCTCCTGCGGGGCCTCCCCACTCACAGGACAGGAGACAACTCAACCCAGGCCCCTGCCTCTTACTGCCGGGCCGCATCGTCCTGGGGGCAGGGCCTGGAGATCTGCCAGCAAGGGGGGGGCGGGGGCACCGAGGCTTCTGGAGGTGGGGGGGGGTGAGCCCCAGGGTCCGCAGTGGGATCGGGGATTGTGCCCCACCCCAGATTCTCACCCTGGGAGTCTTTCCCACCTTTCCCTCTCCGTCTCCCTACTTTTTCTTTCATCCTCCATACATACATCCATCCACTCATTCTGTCTGTCTGTCCGTCTCTATCTTACAGAGTCCTTCCTTATAAGCGCTCTCAGTTTCTTCGTGGTTCTGTTTCAGTCTCTTTAAAGCTTCCCAAGTTTCTCTCTCTGAGTCTCTAAATCCAAGTCTGTAATTTTAGTCTGTCTTTAAATCACTTCTGGTCACTATTTCTTTAGGCTCTCAAGTTCTCTCTTCTTTTCTTCCTCTCCTCTCCTTCCCTGCCCTCTTGCCCCCTCCCGCCCACCCTGCAGGACCAGAAGCTTCAAGATGGAACCAGCGAGGGGAGGGCCAGCGCCCCCGGTACACTGGCCTCTGCGTGGTTACGGTTATTATGACCACTGCAGTTGTCCGCACGGACTCGGGACTCGCGCCCCCTTGATTCACAGGCCGGCTCCATACCTGCTGCAGGAGTTGGGCTCCGCTCACCCAGCCTCCGCCCCCCAGCCCCTGGACTTGTTGAGGGCCTCCCCCTGCCCTTGCTGTCAGAGCCAGGAGAGTCTTTCCGAGCGAGCGCAGCGGGGTGCCTGGGCCCCTCAGCAGCAGCTGTTGTCGTCAGCAGCGTGGTCATCACTCATGGAAGGGAGCCCGCAGGCCTCCTCCAGCCGGGGCAGGTGCTTATCTGCCCCAGGAATGCGGGCAGGTCCTCCCCCAGCGACCCACTCCCTGACCTCAGCTTCCAGCTAGAATCAACCATCGGGAGGGAGCAGGCCATGGGGAGGACAGAGCAGCTCGGCAGCCCCGTCCCGGACTCCTCTGGCCTGTGGCGCCTCGGCCTCCGAAGCCCAGTCCACTCTGTGCATCTCGGGGGTGCAGGTGAGCCTCAGCCCCGGGGGCGGGACACACAGCCCACAAGTCAGGGGTGGAATCTTAGTGTCTGAAGGTGCCTCCTGCCGGGCAGCACAGCGTTCCTGCAGCGCCCTTGCCCTTGGCTGGGGGCTCAGCGAGTCCTCGCCCCCTTAGTCCTCAGGTGCAGGGGTGAACACTGCAGGCTTCTTATCTCCCGTGCAGAGGAGCTTTCCTCTCCCTGCTCCCTCCCCTCTCCCCTCCCTCATCCCTTTCCCCCCTCCTCTCTGGTCTCTCCCTCCCCACTCCCTGCACCTTCCTCCTCCCCTGCTCCTTCCCCCTTGCTTCTCCCTCTCCCTCTCCCCCTCTCTCTGTTCCCTCTCCCTCCCCCTGCCTTCCCTCCTCTTCCTCCCTCCCCCTCTGCCTCCTCCCCTTCTCCCTCCCCCTTCCCTCTCCCCCTCCCCTCTGCCCTCCTCCCCTCCCTCCTCCTTCCCACTCTCTGCTCCCTCCCACCTCCCTCCTCCTTCCCTCCCTCCTCTGCTCCTTCCCTCCTTCCCACCCTTCTCTGCTGCCTCTTACAAAATGTGAGCATGGTTCTTATGAGTGTGTAATTTTTTTTAAAGATTTATTTATGATCTGGGGTACAGATCAGAGGTTTGGGGTGGCGAGAGGGCTCACCAGAGCCAGAGTGGGGAGCAGAACAGGTAGATCCACGGAAACACACTGCTGAGGGGAGCAGAGAGCGAGGCAGGAGAGGTCTGCTGCACCCTGTGGGAATCTCCCTGGCCAGGCGTTGAACTCGCATCGCTGCTGCCAACAGCTCCACAGCGCAGCGCCCAACCGGGGAGGCCCAGGGTGTATAATTTTAATATATGTAATTGGTTTTAGATGATATATGTACAAGCCTATCTATCTATCAATCAATCATTCTATCCCAGTCACTTTTCAAACCGCACTTCTGCTTTTTTATTTTTGACGACATGACAGCTAACTTTTGCTGAGTGTCCACTGTGGGACAGTGGTGTTAATCTTTGCGTTTCTGTCATAAGCCCTTACTGCTGGAACCCCACTTTGTGCAGTCCCGTGAGGCTCAGGTGGCCGCATGGAGACGCAGCACCGTGTCCTCCACATGACCACACAAAAGTCTCCATCCAGCCGCGCCCCCCCAGCCCTCTGCTTCCTTCCACTGCCTGCCCCCCTCCGAGTCCAGGACCCCCTGTGGGTTTACACCATCCTAGCATGCCTCCTTCCTAGACCTGCCCCTCTCCCCTGGCCATCCACCAAGGGTGTCCACACAGCGACCCAGCAGCCTCCGGAGGGGGCACACGTGAGGGCTGCCCCCGGCCACCACCAGGAGCACTGCAAGGCAAGTCCTCGGATGTGTTCCCTGGTGGGCAGGTGAGGATTCCCTGGGATGTGTAGCCAGGAGAGAAGTCGCTGAGTCACGGGGTGTGTGGTGCACTAACTGAGGAGCAGCGCCTGGGGCTTGGGGATACGGGAACATTGTGCCGTCAGCACTTCCCGCAGCACCTGACACTGTCCGTCCTGCTTACCTGCAGCCTGTGCTGCCAGTTGTGATAGCTCATTGGGGTTTTGTGGTGTCGATGCACATCTCTGATGGCTTTGAACACCCCCTGGGAGGCGCTCGCTGGGCGTCTGTGCAGATGGCTGTTCACACCCTCCCTGCTTCCCCAGAATGTCATTTTTCAGGTTGAAGCTGCTTTAGGGCACTAGGTATTTGTGGTCTTATTCAGAGGTGCTTCCTGCTGGTCCATTCTGCAGTTGCTGGCGGCTCCTCCTAAGCCTGTGAACGCCTGCTGAAGGCGCACTGAGCGCCCTGGAAGTCCAAACTCTTAGCTTTAATGTCATCCAACTAAGCAGTGTTTTGTCAGGCGTTCTGTGTTCCAGAAGACTTACGGAGCCGTGCACTATCACACAGATGCCAAGATCATCTCCTTGATTTTCTTCTAGTAGCTTTATTTTATTTATTTTTTTTAAAGATTTACTTATGTACACAAGCTGGGGTGTAGGCCAGAGGTGTGGGATGGTGATAGGATTCACCAGAGACAGAGTGTGGAATAGAACAGGCAGATTGATGAAGTGCACTGCTGAGGGAAGCAGTGGGTGAAGCAGGAGAGGTCTGCTGCGCCATGTGGGAAGCTCCCTGGCCGGGGATCGAACTCGCGCTGCAGTGGTTGCGGATAGCTTCATAGTGCTGCAATTAACCTGTTGCGCCACCAAGGAGGCCCAGTTTTCTTCTAGTAGCTTTATAAATGTGTCTTCCATGTAGTTGTGGTCTGGGACACCTGGAGTCTCTGTGTGTGATGTTGGGTGAGAATCAAGCTTGATAACTGGGCTGGTTATCCTGACGCTGCAGACTAAGTGCCCATCTGACCCCCACTAGCCTGGGGTCTGTGATGTCATATTTGACAGGTCCCCAGGTGCTGTAGAATGGCCTGTGCAGTTCCCATGGGGCTCTTTCTGAGCTCTCACTCCTGGCTCCCTGACCTATTCGTCCGCTCTTGCTCCACTACTGTACTATTTTTTATGACATTAATTTTGTTTTGCAGCCTGTCCAAATATCTAGTAGGGCAAGAAGCTTATTTCTTGCACCACACAATGCTCTTCTCACCGCTTAGATCACCATGCAGGAAACAGACTGATCCTCTCCACCCTGAGTCAGCTGGTTACACACAGGCCCCCTCTGGGTTTTCCTTTCCCGCCACCCTGGGCCATCCTCCACGCTGGGAAAGGCTCGGCCACTTGCAGGAAGAGAAATCGAAGCTGCCCAGAAAAACCCACACCATGCCTTAGCTCTGCTCTCGCCCCTGGAAACTCTACCCTCAGAGTCGGGAAACCAGATGCCGAGGCAGCGGCCTCGGGCTGGCTGTGCGCTGCAAGCCGGTGTCGGGTCCATCCTGGCAAAGGGGCCTCGAGTCGGGATTTAGGTGCTGTTGGCTTCCTCTGCGGCTTGCACCATCCTGGCGCAAAGCGGCTGGCCTGCCTCTGGGTGCCCGCATCCGGGGGGAGAAGGGGGAGGCCCACGTGGAACAGGGAGCATCCTCCATTTTCCCAGCAAAGCAAAAGCTTTCCAGGAAATCCAGCCACCGGGGCTCCGTTTACAAGACAGGGCTTAGCATCGGGTCCCACGGCAGCCTGGAAATGGGGCGAAGGTCTTTACCCACATCTCCCACCACCTGGGTCAAGAGTTAGGCCGGGCTGGGAGGGGACAGTGGTGGCCCCCTCAGCTTCCCTGTGCTGACTCACACACATTCTCCAGACAGCAGGTGGCCTCTGCTGCCTCCCCAGCTCGTCTCTCCTCAGCGGCTCCCTGTGTCTCCTCCTGACCTGGAACCCCTCGGGCTCTGCCTTCGCGAGGCGAGGGGGACGCCAGGGCTGAGTGGGTGCAAAGCAGCAGTTGGCTCCTCCTCAGCATCTCACCCTGGTTTTAACAGACATCACAGCAGCACCTTTAAAGCTGTCGAAGCCATTGGAAGCCACGGCACGTCCACCCCTGGTAAAAGTGGGTGGAGAAGAGCTCCTGGACACACAGTCCGCTGAGCCGGTGAGAGTGCAGCGCTGCTTCTGTCTGGTGAGAAAGGACGGGCCGTGCAACACACCGCGGAGCAGACAAGCCCAACACTGGCTAACGTGCCTGTGCCTCCGCCTGCACGAGCCTGCTGTGTGTCTGTCCGTCCAGCAGGACAGAAAGGCCTGTGGCAGGGGTGGTGACAGAAGGGGGCTCCCTAGGAGGTCCTCTGGGTTGTCCATCAGGTTTTATTGCTCCACGGGGGGTGCCAGTTACAGGGGTGTATTCTGTTTTGTGAAAATTCATGGAATTGTGATACTTACGATGCGTTTAAATGTACCCTTCCACAAAAAATTAATTTAAAATATATGGCTCAAGGGAAACCAGGGCAGAGACTGGTTTGCCCTGTTTCTACCCATCTCTCCCTCTTTGATAAGAAAACCCTGAATTCCCCCTCCTCTCCTTCCTCCCTTTCCTCTCTATTCTCCCCTTCACCCTCCTCCTCCTCTCCTTCATCCCCCTCCTCCTGTCCAGCCATTCAGGAAACCATTCTGGTTGCAGTCTCAGGAAATTAATCCTGATTGGTGCAAATCAACCATGTGTGCCGTTCCCCTAGCCCGTGATTGGCTTAGAAAAAGTCATGTGACCCAAATCTGGCCAACAAGAGTGGAGAAAATTCTGCTGGGATGGGCTTTGAAAAAGTCTCATCCTTCCCCTAAAGAGACTTGCCAGCGACTGCCCTTGAGGGTGACGAGCCCCAGAGGAGAGTTCCTGGTGGCTGGCAGCGGTCCTTGCGTGCGCGGCTTGGTGGTAGAGGCTAAAACCCAGCTATTCAGGACAGTAAATTTTCTCTTGTTGCCAAAAGCAGGTTGACTAACACCATCATGTTGGAAAATAGGCTCCAGGTGGCCTCTTAGCTAGGATGCTCGCTCTGGATTGGTCGATCTTAACTATTTCTGTCTCCTGGGATTCTTCAGCGCTGTTTATCCCCATTTTTGCGCCACATCGCGGTCTGTTCTTGGGACCGGAGCTGGGCTGATTTCACATCTGCCACAGCACCCTGGGTATTAATCCTCCGTGGCCAGCCACCAAAGACAAGTGATGGGTCACTGTTCAGGTCAGCAAACTCAGCCTTGGCTCCCCAACCTTTGTCAAACGTCCCCCAAAACTATTGTGAGGACTTGTAAGTCGCTGGGCACGAGAGGCGATGATGATGAGTGTGTCCTATCAATATTGTTGATAATAAATATTTTATATCATTTTATTTTTTTTAAAGATTTACTTCATGAATACAAGCTGGGATACAGACCAGAGGCGTGGGGCGGCGAGAGGGCTCACCAGAGACAGAGCGGGGAGCAGAACAGGCAGATCAGAAACACACTGCTGAGGGGAGCAGCGGGCGAGGCAGGAGAGGTCTGCGCGCCATGTGGGACTCTCCCCGGCCGGGCGTCTTAACTCGCGTTGCTGTTGTCACAGCTCCACAGCGCAGCGCCTAACCGCTGCGCCACCGGGGAGGCCCATGTTATATCATTTATTATGTCATCCGTCCATGTAATAGGTGGTGAAATTAAGGTTCAGAGAGAGTTCAGGACTTTGAGAGGTGGGTCAGAGCTGTTTCATTAACAACCGCCCCCCCAACCCCAGGCTCTGGGAGGCTCTTGTGGTAAAAGATGGTGGCTGCCCTCCCCCCGCCCCGCCCCCGCCTTGGCGAGGACTGATTGGACCCAGAGTCTGCCTGTCTCCCTGGGATGGCCAATCAGGTTGTTTCTCCTATCTGCGCACTAAGAAAAGCCGATAACAAGCCGATCTACCAAGGCGGAGCAGGAGTGGGAGACTGGGTGACTGGGTGACTGCGTGGGTGGGTCCCGCGGGCAGCCGTGCTCTCCTGCATTCTCCAGCCTCTCCCTCGCTCGCCCACCTCCCCACTCTGCTCTGGCCCTTAAGCAGCTTCGTTTTGTTCTCGCAAACGGCCAGCCGATCTTAGGGGAGACCCGGCTGTGCCATTGCGCCCGTGGCTTCCCGGCCCCGTAGGGAAAATAACCCGCTTCCCAGCACACTGGCCTCCCTCCAGCTCCTGGGAACCCCCCAGCGTGTCCTCACCACGAACCCTTGCTTTGTTCTCCCCCTGTCTGCCCCCAGCCGCAGCGCGCACGGGGTACTCGGGTGCTCGCTGCCCATCCTGCAGACCTCAGAGGGCTCGGAACTAGGGACCACAGGTGTGTTGTTGCAGGGTTCTGGAGGCCGGGGGTCCACGATGGGTCTCCCTGGGCCCGAAGTGCCAACAGACAGGGCTGAGCTCCTGGTGAGTCTGGGCGAGGATCCTGTAGGCACAGGATCCTGGCTCCAAGTCCCAGGTTTCTGGGCTCTGGCCGCCTCCCTCCACCCTCAGAATCTGCAGGCGGCCCCTCCCGCCTTGCCTTCCGGAGCACTCTTGGGGTTAGAGTTAACCCACCCAGGTATCCAGGGTAATCCCTCCACCTCTGATCCCTACTTTTAACCACCCCTGCAAAGCCTCTGCTCTCTGAAGTCACCGGCTCACAGGTTCCAGGAATTAGGACGACTGCTCTCAGAAGGAGAGGTGGCCCTCCCACAGCCCCCCAACATTCCTGCTGTCCCTCAGCCCTCTCCGGTCCGTTCCCATCTCGACCAGAGTTTCTCTGGTCTCCCCTTACTTAGAAGGGCGCTCCAGGAGGTAGGAAGTTTTCCCCTTTACTCATGGGGTATCCCCAACACCTGGCCTGGCGCCTGGCAGTGCCATCATTACTGGAGAAGGAAATCAAGGCAGCTTGAGTGAATTTCTGTTTTCGTGGGGTTTTTTTGGGGGGGTTGCTTCGTAACTGACATATCCCACTAGAGCAGTCAGGTGGGGGCTGTGGGGCAAGGAGGAGGAGGTGCTCCCCGAGAGGAGCAGGGTGGAGAGGACATCCCCAAGTCCGCTTCTCAAACTTTTTATTTCTAGGGCCATGTTTGGGCCGGGGAAGGAAGCACTGGGGGGCCTAGGCGCAGCCCCACCCTGGGCGTTCCGTGAACTGTCTCCAGGGTCCAACCAGAGAGGCCGGAGCAGCCCACGGTGGAGAGGGGGGATTCCTGATTCCAGGGGACCCCAGGACACTGGGGGAGGGGGCTGGAAGGTGCACGCCCTTCGTGTATGGGGGAAAGAACTGGAAGGACCGGGTCCCTGTAGGAGTGTGGGTGTGCAGGGGTGGGGAGGCCGGGGAGGTGTCTGGGGTGACTCATTGGTTGGACCGGATGGTGTCATGGATCCACTTGTTGAACCGGCAGAGGTTGGTGTAGACGCCAGGTCTGTTGGGCTTGGCGCAGGGATAGTCCCCCCAGGACACCAGGCCCTGCAGGGAGTTGTTGCAGACCACGGGGCCCCCGGAGTCGCCCTGGGGGGGGCAAGGAGGCAGAGAGGCAGAGGAGGCAGGGAGGGAGGGAGACACAGTGAAGAGGGGGCAGGGGCGGGACACGGGTGGGGCAGAGGTGAGAGAGAGGAGGTGCAGGTGAGAGAGACGGGGAGACAAGACGTTAACATTTCACCCCGTGTTCCACCCCAGAAACGCCATCTGTCACTCTCTCCCAGCCCCATGCTTTCTGCCTGTCTCCCCCGTACAGAACTTCTCCTGGCGCCTCCCTGGTTTTCACCTGTCCTTGACACCCCTCCACTGGTGTCACTTGCACCTCACTTTTGCAGAGATGGTGTTCTCAACCCCCATGACTGTGCCCCATTCCGCACTGACATTGGGGCCGGGTAATTCTTGGTTGTGGGGGCTGTTGGGGGCACCTGAAATGTTTAGAAGCACCCCAGGGACACTGAGACAGCAGACTTGGCAGCGCCAGTGCCCCCCAGGGCAGAATCATCTGGGACTCTTTTGGGTTGCCTTGTCCTTAGTTCCCCATAATTCCCTTCCTGGAACAACACTCGCTGCTCTTTACTGTCCTTATTTACTGTCATGCAAAACACAAACAACTACGGAGCCAGGAATAATTTCGAGGAGGCGGAGATCTGGCTTCTTGCACTTGGACAGTTCCCAGGCCAAAGGACTCAGCTCCCTCCATCTCCCCCTTCCAACTTCTTGAGGCTTAACCCGCCTCACGAGTGTCTCTGGTTTCCTAGCCTTGCAGTTTCTTGGAGAAGCCCTTGGCTAACGGCTCTGACCTTAGCGGCTCATGAGGAGTTAACGTGCAGACGCACTCGAGCCAGCAATTAGTGGCTGCGGTGATTTTGCAGCTTGTATCCTATTATCATGGCGATTATTTCTCGCTTTGAGTGGCCACACCCCGGACGGCAGGCTGGTATGAAAAGCAACTTGAGGTCGAACCCCCCCCCCCCAAAAAAATTGCCTTGGCCAGGGAGAGACTAAATGGTTTACAATGATGGCGTTTGGATTTGATGCCGTCACGGATGAAAAGCCCTCCCCCCACCCGTCTGTCCAGACGCCTGTGCTGCCGCTTTTAGTGGAGACAGACGTGAAGTCGGAGGCCTGTGAAGCTGCTGTGACTGTTAGGGTTATGGGGGTGGCTCTCAGTCAGGCGGGCAGGGCCACGAGCCCCAGAGATCTGGTGAGACAGATACTTGGAGAATCCCCAAGGCAGGAACACAGGGAAGCACCTCCAGGGCTCATAATTTCCTTGTCATCATTTCCGTTCTTGTCAATGTATCACACACAGAAATTCTGTGCTGGGGACCGAGAAAGCCGGGCTGGAATTCTGGTTACTGAAATCCTGGTGGAATTACTGAGGGTTCCCTACAGTGAACGCAGCGAATGTTCCCTGTAGGGAATGCAGTGAATGCCTCGTCGACAAAGGAACTGAGTGCCTTCAACTGTTTTAACCTCGTGAGATTCTATTTCAAAAATCATACAAGAGGGCCTCCCCGGTGGCACAGCGGTTGGGCGCTGCGCTGTGGAGCTGTCGGCAGCGGCAACGCGAGTTCAACGCCCGGCCGGGGAGGGTCCCACGTGGCGCGGCAGACCTCTCCTGCCTTGCCCGCTGCTCCCCTCAGCAGTGTATTTCTGATCTGCCTGTTCTGCTTCCCACTCTGTCTCTGGTGAACCCTCTCGCCGCCCCACACCTCTGGCCTGTGCCCCAGCTTGTATGTATAAATTAAAAAAAAATCATACAAGAGTTGAGAAAATCAGGGAGTTATTCTATGACAGCTCAAAGACTCAGCTGGCTAGGGTAACAAGGGAAAAAAAGAAATATTTGTTGATTGTTGTCTCCCAGCCAGATCTCCAGCCCCAAGTCCTACTGGTACCCCCATCCCTGCGACACCACCTCCCGGCCCCACCATGCTTTTCCTGAACACGCTGACTTCTCTCTGTTCAATGAGCTGCTCCTGCCTCAGGACCTTTGCACATGCTTTTCTCTCCCCTCAACCTTGGCAGGCTGGCTCCTTTGTGTCTGTCCCACCTGTGGGAAGAGACCTCCTAACCTCCACTGCGAATACTGCCTCCCTCTGTTTGCTGTCATAACGGTGTTTTCTCTGCACAGCCCTAACTGCTTTCTGAAACTACTACCCTGTGCATACAGTTTCTTGGGCACAGATATTTTTACGTTTTACCTTCTTGTTCCCCTGGCCCTTCCAACAACTTTCTAATCAATCCTCTGCATTTAAAAAAAAATCTCTTTTCTCAAACCCTAGCCAAGGGTTCTGTTTTCCTTCCTCAAGACATCTGACCACCATTTGTTGGCAAACCTTCCTACTACATAATATGTGGGGACAGGACGCTTAGTTGCCACCCGCCTGCAGTTTGCCACAGTAAGAGACAAGCAGTGGTGCCTGGTATGTGAAGAGTCCCCTTAGATGTGACAGTTTTGTGCCCAAGGCAGCTTTGACGCCTCCCCCTCGCCCCGCCCCGTGCCTGCGCTACCTCTTACACTAGCCGCTGCCACTGGGGCTGCTCAGCCCCTGAAACACGTTCGCCCAAACTGAGACAGGCTGTGAGTGTTACAGTGTATGTGCTAACCTCCAGAACCTTCTGTGGAAAGAAGAAAGGATGTAAAATGTCTCATTCGTATTTGTTTGATATCAATCACATTTTGAAATGACACTAGGGTGCATGAGGTGGACTGAGGCATGAACGTAGTTCATCTCGCCTGCTTCTTTCTTTTTTTGCTTTTAAGAATGTTGCTTCCAGAACATTTCATTCTGTTTCTCCTGGATGACACTGCTCCAGAACATGAGGCAGGGGCCCCCACACTTGGCAAGGCTGCAGATTACCTGGCAGGAGTCTCGGCCCGCTTGGTCGCCAGCACAGAACATGGTGTCGTCTATCTGCCCCGGGTAGGCGGCCTTGCACCGCTCCTGGCTCAGTACCGTGATGTTCAGGCACTGCAGAACCTTCGGGAAGTGAGCTGCGGACGGAGGCAGAGAGCACAGCTGCAGCGAGTGGGGGAGAGAGACTGGCAGCAGAGCGGCACAGGCAGGCGGGCGTGGGCATCTACGGGCCCCGCAGCTTACGCTTGGGGCTGCTGGTCGTGCCCCAGCCAGAGACCATGCAGCTGGCCCCCGCGGACGGGCAGTGGGAGGAGATGCTGATGGGCTTGACCCTCGGGCTCTCGCGGATTCTGCGGTTGAGTTTGATGAGCATGAGGTCGTTGGGGTGCTCAGGGTGGGAGTAGCCGGGGTGGGGGATGGACTTGACCCCCTGGAACAGCTGCTGCCCAGATTCATAGATGGGAGACAGAGAAGAGTGGCCCAGGCGGATGCGGACAACCCTGAAAAAGATGGAACAGGGCTCCACCCGGCCTGAGCCCACTGCCGGGTCCAGTGTCACCTGCCACCCAGCCCTTCCCACACGAAACCTCCAATGAAGGCGCCCCAGCCCCAATCTAACCAACCCCAACCTCAACCCACCCCCTGTCTCAACTGCACCCCAGCTCCATCTTTATCTCCACCCCATCCTGCCCCATCTCACCCCCAATTCTAAGGCCAACCCGAATCACATCTCCATTCCCAGCCTTCCTCAGAGGCATTTCGAACCCCAGATCCCACCCACCCGACCTCGGCCCTTCCTACAACCCTGCGACAGCTCCCTCCCGCCCCCCCTCCAGCGCGGGCCCACTCACGGCTTGTGGCAGTGCGCGGCGGTGAGCAGCCACTGCGGGTGCACCAGCACGGCGCCGCAGTACAGCTGGTTGGACACCAGCAGCGCGCCCTGCCACGGCTGCGCGTCCCTCTCGCAGTTGGTCCCGTTCACGATGCGACTGCTACTGTCGTCCGACCTGGTGTCCTCCCCGGTCCCGGCTCCAAGCTCCCGGGAGCGTCCAGAGGACCCGGTGGCAGGGGGGTTGTCACAAGTCACATCATACGCGAGAAGGGGCTCTGGGGGTGGAGGTGGGCGGGGCTTTATCCCGGGGCGGGGCCTGGGCTTAGGGGGCGGGTCTTAGGGTCCTGAGGCTGGAGGGCCTCTGAGGACCAGACGGCGCTTCGTTGAGGGGGCGGGGCCTGAGCTTTATGGGCGGGACCTGGAGAATACGGGCGGAAGAGCTGAGGAAGCAAGGCTTAGAATTTAAGGTTCAGGAAATGAGACTGAACTCTGACTGGAGTTCTCACCATTGCTGGGAGGGACCGGAAGTCAATGGGCAAGACCCGGGAGGGTAAAATGGGACAACCTCAGAGGAGCCAAGGTTCTGGGACGCGGGACCCTACGGATGGCCTGGAGACCTGAGCTTGAGGGTGGGACCTGGTATCAAGAAATAGGGTCAGGACTGAGAGAAGGGGGTCAGGACTGGTGGCAGCAGAGCCTGAGATGTAAAAGGGGTTTGGAGTCGACTTGGGTAAGACCAAGGCCAGGGTCACGCGTCCCTCTCACAGTCGGCCCCGTGGTCAAGAGAAAAGCCAAGTGACGCCATGCGCCCGCGCAGGCAGGTTCAGCCCACGTAGTGGCCACAGCGACCCCCGTGAGGTGCGCACACCCCGGCCACACCATCACAGATGCTGCTTGAGAGGGTGCGCCCACCTTCTGCACTCGGCCCCATGAGGCCGGAGCAGGCAGCACACGTGCACGCGCGCATGCGCGCACAGGAACACGCGGACTCCGGGTCACCCGGCCTGGGCCCTAGGCTTCCAGTCACACTGTAACCCCCGCGGGCGGGCCCGCACACGGGGAGCCCATTACCTGTGACCCCCAGAGTCAGGGCTACGATCAGGGCACTGAACATCCACTTCCAGGGAGGTCCTGCCATAGCCATGGCCACAGCACCTGGTGGGGGCAAGGGGGGTCCGGGTGACTCCGGGAGCCCCCCTGCCTCCCTCCTCTACCGGGTTTCCCAGAGCCCGGCAGGAACACCAGGGCGCGAAATTGAGAGCTGCAGGCTGAGAACCGCTGACATCCAGCAGGTTTCTCCTCCGGTGGGGTGAAGAGGGAGGGTGGCGGGGAGAAGAGAGGCGGGGGTGCCACTGAGACTGGAGTCAGACCCGGAGGCCTCTGTCCCTCCTTGCCCCCTCCCCAGGCCTCACCTGCCTCGCTGCTGAACCTGGTCCAGCTCGCGCTCTCACGCACTCCTCTCTGCGCCTGCCGCCGCTGCTCCTGACTCCGGTACGGCACCCGGCCTGAGTTATAACCACACCCACTATCCCCAGGGGCGAATTCCCGGGTAGTGAGGCATCCTGCGGCCTCTCCTGCCTCCCCCCACCTCCGCCCCCAGAGCACCCCCCACCCAGTCCTGAGGGCCACTCCCTGGCCCGGGCATGGGGAGGGGTCTCCAGAGGCGCCTGCCGGATGCCCTCTGCCTCCCTTGCCCGCATTTCTCTGGCCTCTCTGTGCCTCTCGCTCTCCGCCTCGCTCCACCCCCTCCTAAGCATCTTCCCTGTTGATCTCTGCGTTTTCAAACCCTTTTGTCTGTTTCTGACACCCCACCGCCCCCTCATCTCTGGTCGCTACTGTGACTTTGTGTGTCAGTGTCTATGACGTTGCCCCTCTGTCTCCCATGCCCTGTGTTTTGGGCTGGGAAGGGTCCAGTCACTATGCCGAGTGCCAGCCTCTCAGCCCTTCTGCCCTCAGCTGGGGCCCTGGCCTGGGTTGAAAGGGGCAAGGATGCAGTGTGGGGGACCCCGAGCCGCCTCAGCCTGCTGGACCAGCGGGGCGTGGGTGAGCCGGGCAGGGCTAGCTGCGGATGGGGAAAGAGGCTGCGGGCCAAGCTGGGCGGGTGGCTCCTGCCTTTTGGGAAATGGGGCCCTGGGTGGGGAGCCCAGAAGGTGTCTTCACCTGGGTGCTGGGTCGTCTGAGACTGCCTGCCCAGGCCTCTGCCACTTCCTGGCCCTTCTTCTTCTTCTTTTTTTTTTTTAAGATTTATTTATTTATGCAGACAAGCTGGGGTACAAGCCTGAGACGTGAGGGGGTGAGAGGGTTCACCAGAGACACAGTGGGGAGCAGAACAGGCAGATCGATGGAAATACACTGCTGAGGGGAGCAGTGGGCGGGCGAGGCAGGAGAGGTCTGCCGCACCATGTGGGAATCTCCCGGGCCAGGCATGGAACTCGCGTCGCCGCTGCCGGCAGCTCCACAGCGCAGCACTTAACCACTGCGCCACCAGGGAGGCCCTTCTGTCTGGTGCCAACCTCAAGTCTTCTCCAAGTCTTCTCCCCACAGAGATGTGAGAATACCTGGTTCAACACCCATTTACCCCAGCAGACCCAGATTCATCCTTAAACAAGACAAAAGGGCCTGGAACCCGAAAGGGCCTCTGCTGTTCCGGTAGCCCAGCCCCTGCGGGTGGGAGAGAGAGAAGCCCTGGTTTCGTCCACAGGAAGAAAAATCAGTGAATTTTGGTGATTGCAGTTAACACAGCATGCGTTATAGTGACCGGCCCCCACCTACTTCTTTCTTATTGGCGTTTTAAGGTCAGTTTGCAAACCTGTACTCCACACATGTGCTTCTGTTCGGCGAAGGGCTTTGTGACAGCGGCGGGTCCCATTTCCAAACTGAGTTAATTAAATGTCTTCAAACATTTCAAACCACATTTCTAAAGCCAATCCATTCAATCTGGACATTCGAGTCAGGGAGCCCTTCCAGTGCTCAGGAGAACCTTCTAGAGCATTCCTGTAAATGTCTACGCCTATGTTTATCACACTCACAAGTAGGCTTGACATGGGAGCTTTCACATAGCCCGGTGCCGATAATGGTCTTGGGGGACTTCAAACTCAAAGTCGCACATCAGCAATGCGCGTCCAGTTGAAACCACAAGGCCACATCAGTAAAAGGGGACAGCCTCTTAGACACACAAGCTCCTGATGTACCCAACGTGTGGGGTTGTTTCTGCTTCCAAAAATAGTACCATGTGAAGAGCTGGGTCTTTAAACCTTGGTTAGAGCACCAGTAGAGCCTCTCTGTGCCTCAGTTTCCCTACCTGTGAAACGGGAGCTGCAGCTGTGAGGATTTTAGTTTTCAGACACAAAGCCCCTAGAATAGAACCTGGTGTGGGAACTGTTTGCTGTCAGGGTGGCCGTTACCCATTCAGAAAGACAGTTCTAACATGAGTCGGGTTTGGGGGACACTGATAGACTGGGCTCAGGATGACCGCCTTGAGCATCATGGCCCTATTTATGGCTCAAAACTGGGTTGGTCAAGGCAGCCACAGACCATTTGCATGAACTGGTATTTCCTTACATGCATTGACGTCAGTCACTCCCTCCTACCACGCCCTTTGGTAAGATTTGATTTCTTAAGACCAAAAAAGCACATGTAAGTGTGCCTTTTCCTCCAATTCTAAGGATCCTTGGAACTTAAGTACCCTGCTTTTTTCATCACCTCCTCCCCACCACGTCATAAAATGACGCATGGTTGACTGATGTCTCCCAGGGCACAGTTACTCTGTGTGATGCCTTCCAACTTCACTCTACTCTGTGCTGGGCAAAAACAAGGTCACCAGGCTTCCCTGGTGGTGTAAGGGGTTAAGCGCAGCCCTCTGAAGCTATCCAGAGCCACTGCAGCATGAGTTCGATACCCAGTCAGGGAACTGACCTACAGGGCACAGCAGACCTCTCCTGCCTTGCCCGCTGCTCCCCTCAGCAATGTACTTCAGTAGATCTACCTGTTCTGCTCCCCACTCTGTCTCCGGTGCACCCTCTCACCACCCCACACCTCTGGCCTACACCGCAGCTTGTATGCATAAATAACAAATCTTTTAAAAAAAACACCACCAAAGTCACCATCAACGTTAGTGAAACCAGTGGGTAATGTCTGAAGGGCGATGGGATTGGCTTATGTTGCTAAATAGCTCTGGCTGTGTGGTGGAGAGTAGACCACTGAGGCGCAAAGGCAGAAGCCAGGAGTCCAGTGCGGTGGCCACGGCCGAGTCAGGTAGTCATCTCCGGTTCTCCTGTTCTGAGACAGTCCTCCACTTCTACCTCTGGCCTGTGTTGTCCCCTCTTTTCCCTTCCCTCTGGGGAGCCACTGCCTGTCCCGCTCTCCACCCTGGTGGACACCCGGCCTAAGTGCCTTTTTGTCTTGCTCAGAGATGATGCAGGGGTGTGAGGAGAAGGCCTGTGAGTACAAGGACAGGCCTGGGAGTAGAGGCATGACATCATGCATGGTGGAAGTGGTGGGGAGAACCCCAGAAAGTATGTAGAAACCCGGGTCCTCACCCAGCTCTATCTGCTCCCTCATTTCTTCGGGAGCTTCCACTCTCCTCATCCCTGCGCATTCCTCTCTCCTCCAGTGGATCCCAACAGAGATTTTTTTTTAAAGATTTATTTATGTATACAAGCTGGGGTACAGGCCAGAGGCGTGGGCCGGCAAGAGAATTCACCAGAGACAGAGTGGGGGAACAGAAGAGGCAGATGGACAGAAACACACTGCTGAGGGGAACAGCGAGTGAGGCAGGAGAGGTCTGCTGCGCCATGTGGGAATCTCCCTGGCTGGGCGTCGAACTCACATCGCTGCTGCTGAAGGCTCCACAGTGCAGCACTTAACCGCTGCGCCACCAGGGAGGCCCCAACAGAGATCTTTCTGGCTTTCAGATCTGACCCTGTGGCCCTAGGGACCGAGGTCAAGTTCCAGCTAGATCTCAGCCCCAGCTCCATCTTCCGTCGACCTACATTCCCAGCCACGTCACCCACTTCTGCCTCTAGCCCCAGCCTCCCCCATCCTGGATGATACATCAGCTCTGGGGTGCACCAGGTGTTCTCACCCCTCAGGCAGTCCCCAGGAGAATGCCATCCACCCACCCTGCTCCTTGCCGTGAGCTCACAGCCAGCCTCCCTTCTCCAGCCCTCCCAGCCTCAGCCCCAGCTTAGCCCTCACCTGCTCTTCTTTCCTGCACCATCACCCAGCCTCTGCTGGCTCTGGGCTCTCCCCTCAGATCCACCCTGCTCCCCGTCCCAGGGCTGCTCCTGCTCATAAGTCTTCCATGGCTCCCCATTGTCCACAGAACAGTCCTAGCCTCTCCCTGTGGAGTCCGAGGCCCTTGGGGATCAGGTCCCTGCTCTTGTCCTCTTACTCTCACCCACATGTGTGGATCTCACCTCCCTGCTTTTGCTGTCAGGGAGATTTAGCAGAGAGTCACTCCTGAGCACTAGTAGGGAGGAGTCAAGGATGGAGAGGAGGAAAATTCGAGCTGGGTTGTAAAAGGGAACAGAGAATGTCTGGATCTCAGAGAGAAAGCTGCAGGGTCCCGGCAAGCAGCAGCACCACGACTGAACCCGCTCTTGACGGCTCACGTGTCTTGGGTCTTGTCAACAGCCCCTGTCAGCTGAAGGAATCTACCACCCTGATTTTGAGAACAAGAAAACCTACAGATGGAGGGGGGCGCTTCCCGCAGACACGCCAGGGAGCGGGGTTCTGGCTCGCCAGACTCGTGACCGCTCCCGTGTGGAAAGGAATCAAGCTGTGGAACACCAGGGTGGGGAGGTGCTTGAGGGGGTCTCCCTGGACCCTCGGTGGTGGGGTAGGACTACAACAGCCCCCTCCCCACTCCCCAGCGCAAGGATAAGGCTGGCGTAGAATCTGGGAGGGCGGTGCTTTATTACGCGTGAAGGCTCAGCTAGGGGCAGATGGGGGCAGGCAAGGTCTTGGTGGGAAATCGTCTGCAGCCAGCGCGTGGGGCAGTCGATCGAGAGGTGGGCGTCCCGCGTCAGGGTCAGTAGGTTTGGATGACTCTCTGGATCCAGCCGCCATATCTGCAGACGTCTGTGTAGACGCCTGGCTTGTCCTTGGACCCACAGGGGATGTTGCCCCAGGATACAAGACCCCGGAGGTGGTCTCCACACACCAGTGGACCCCCAGAATCACCCTGTGGGAAAGAGGGAGAGGGAAATAGAGGGGGACAGGGAGAGAAAGAGGGAACGAGAGGACAGTCTCAGAAACGGGTCTTGACTGCCTGTCCTTCCTTTGGTCCATCTGGCTGTGATTTCTTCCTCCATCTCCGTCGCCGCGCGGCGCCCCCTCCCCTCTCCCCCCAGCTGGGCACCATCTGCTCCCTCGCTGCCTCTCTGGCTCTCGACCTCTTGAGCCCCACCCTGCGGCGGTGCCTGTCTGACTGCCCCTGGGTCTCTGCCTGACCCCGACCCCGACCGTGCCTGGGTGCGGCACTGAATGCGTCTTTCAGGCTCTGGCTCCTCCAGGCTGTCTCGGGAAAGTGCTAGTCGGGTCGTGTCTCTCCTCCTGCCTCTGTCCTTGGCCAGGGAACTGGTGTCCTCACCTGGCAAGAGTCTTTCCCAAACTTCTCATCCCCGGCGCACACCATATTCTGTGTGATCTGGTTGGGGTAGGCGCGCTTGCACTCCTCCTGGGGCACCAGGTGGATGTAGGCGCACTGCAGGGTGCTGGGGAAGCCGCCTGCAGAGAGGTGGGCCAGGCTCACCCACCGCCCGCAGCCCCCCCAGCCCCCCCTCAGCCCCCAGGAGTCCTCCTCCCTGCTCCTCCTGATTTCCCACTGGTTTCCTTCTTCCCGTTTGTCCCGCCTTCTTAAACCATTTCTGACTCCTGATTGGTCCCGCTCTGCATGATTCTCTCCCATTGGCCGGTCTTCCTCATTAATCCCTTCTCTACTAGACCTCATGTTCTATTGGTTTTTCCTGCCTCTGCTTGTCTCTCTTCCATTGGCCCCACCGTCTTCTCTAGACTTTCTTACTCTGCTAGCCAGCCCCGCCCCATTAGACCCTGCCTCATGAACTGGATCCTTCTTGCCTATTGGTCTATCCTGGTTAGTCACCACATAACCATTGGTTCTTACCTAGCAGGCCTTGCCCTCCCCCATTTGGTTGTCCCTTCCTATTGGTCCTCCACCCCCTGGCCTACTTCCCCATTGGCCCTTTCCTAACAGGCCCTGCCTCCCTCATTGGTTGTCCCGTCCTATTGGTCCTCCATCCTCTGGCCCACTTTCAATGGTTCCTGCTGATCCGTTGGACTTTTTTTTTCCTCTAGTTCTTTTTTTTTCAAAGATTTATTTATTTATGCATACAAGATCTGGGGTGTAGGCCAGAGGTGTGGGGTGGTGAGAGGATTCACCAGAGACAGAGTGGGGACCAGAACAGGGAGATCTACTGAAATCCACTGCTGAGGGGAGCAGCGGGGGAGACAGGAGAGGTCTGCTGCGCCATGTGGGAAGCTCCCTGGCTGGGGGTCCAACACGGGCTGCAGTGGCTGTTGATAGCTTGATAGTGCTGAGACTTAACCCCTTGCACCACCAGGGGGAGCCCCTGTTTCTTCCTCTAGTTCTTCATCTAGGGACTCATCTTGACCATTATCTCTCTACCAGTTGTCTCTCAATCAGCATTCTTCAGCTTCCCCTTAACTTTATTGATCTTTCTTCTTCCATTAGTCCCTCCTCCGTTTATCCCCTTTTGCTCATCGATGCAACCTGATCGGTCCTGGCTGACAACCTGATTGGTCCTTTGCTCATCAATGCAACCTGATTGGTCCTTCCTGATCAGTATCACCCCCAGACCTCCGTCCTCGTCAGCTTTTTGTCCAGGGGCCTGTCTCTCCAGCCCGCTCACCCAGCCTCCCCCTCGGCTTTCTTCTCCATTGGCTGCCACGCGCCGGCGTCTCCCATTGTGACCCCCCCACCGCCGCCCCACCAGAGGGGACCCGCCAGCTTCCTCTACTGACCGTCTGCTGTCTTTCCCCAGCCTAGGATGTGGCAGCTGGTGCGGGTGGCCGAGCAGTCTGTCTCCAGGGACAGGGGCTGGACGTACACAGAGAGTCTGACCTCACGTGACAGGCGCAAGAGCATGATGTCCTGGTCGTGGGTGGCAGAGTTGTAGCCCGGGTGGGGCACGGTCCGGACTACAGACACCTCCTCCTGGTGGTTCTCCTTTTGCTGCAGGTTGTGCTTCCCCAGGTAGACCCTAAGATTCCTGGGAAAGAAGAAGGCTGGTTCCTCCTGAGCCCGTGGGCGGCAGCGGGGCTCCAGAGGGGCAGTGCTGGGAGGGGCAGCTGGCGCGCCGGCTGACGGCTCTCTCCTAGTGTCCTCGGCGCAAATGAGGGCTCAGTCCTCCAGAACAGCCTTGGGGGCTGCTCTTGGCTGTTCCATGCCTCCCACGCCAGCCGTCCAGAGGCTCCTTTGGCTCTCACGCAGCGGCCACCCTCGCGACCAAGCCCCCATCTTCTCTACCCCTGGGCTCCAGCAGCAGCCCCTCACTGGACCCTCGGCTTCTGCCTTTGCCCGGGCTGGCCTACCCGCCACCACACAGCCAGAGATATTTTAACAACATAAGCCCATCCTGTGCCCTCCAGGCAGTACCTCCTCCTCCTGTCCTGGTCCAGTCTCTCCAGCCCCAGCCACGCTGGCGTTCATTCCTCGAACACAGCAGTCAGCCCCTCCCCCCAGCACCTCTGCACAGGCTGTCCCCGCTGCCAGCAGCTCTTTGCCCCAGACACCTGCGTGGCTCGGCAGCCTCCTTCGGAGTCACCTCCCTCCAGGCTGACCCATTCAAACGAAAATGTCTGCCCTGCAGGCAATTCCTCTCCTTCTCCTGCTCTTTCCCACCCAGACCGTCATCACCATCCGGTGTGCTCAGCGCAGCGCATTATTATTTTCTGGTTTTACTGTCTCTCCGCCTCCCAGAGCAGTGTTGTGGGCAGGACTTTCTGCAGTGCCGAAACAGTCTCTGACGTTGGCCCGCAGCTGCTGGCACGTGGCTGGCGGCCAGGAGGGCACAGCGCTAGGACGCAGGCCCCGCGGACCGTGTCTGGCGTGTCAGGGTGCAAAGTAAACTGCCCTACACATTCTCTGGGTTCTTCTGGGGCTGGACCAGGAATCCCAACAGCACGCGATGGGGGAGCAAAGGAAAAGGCAGTTCTCGTGGCTGTGCCTTCTAGAGGGCAGTGGAGGGGAACAGGACTATTTGCCCTGCTTTTCAGGACCTGGGGCGTGAAGGACAGGCAGGGGGACAGGCAAGAAGGGCATGACCTCATCCTTGCTCTGAGAGTAAAGATGAGACTCTCAGAGAGAACAGAAGGACACCCCCAAACTACATCCTCTCAAGGGCGAGAACAGCAACTGTTCTCCCGCCAGAATAAGGGCAGCGGCCCAGACGCCATGATCTCCGCGAGAGGGAGGGTGAGGCCACGGTGAGACCATCGCCGGGGTCCTCACTCTCTCAGCCCAGCCGGCTGCGTCCTGTGAGGCCTGGTGACGGCCCCCGAGGCTCACGGGACCTTGCGGGACCCCCAGTTCCTGGGATGCCACGAGGCCAACTCTGGGCCTGTCGGAAGAAGACCCTCTGATCTTTTGGGGGGACTGACCCCACAGACGCGTGATCGTGACTCGGCACCGTCTGTGGGACGGGTCTAAGAGTCACCCCCCTTGCTCAGCAGTGTCCCGTGGCTCCCCAGCCGCCCAGACCTCAGACCCCTCTCCGTTTGGCCCACCCTGGCACCCGGGGGTGCCCCTGAGCGGTGTGTCCGAGTGAAAACACGGGGTCTATGCCAGCATTCACTGAGCCTGGGGAGCCCCTCCCGGGTCCTGGGGGCTGTGGCTGAACCCACACTGAGGATGGGCTCCTGCTGGCTTCCGATGCTGGATTCCTCGCCTGCCACTCTCTGAGCTGCAGGATGGGGCCAGGAGTCCCTTAGGGGGCGGGGGAGCAGAAAGGGACATAAACGGCGTAACTCGTCACCTGGCCTGTCCTTGGGGTTAAGCCAAATGGTCGCCGCTGGTAGCCCAGTGGGGACTGGGGCTGGGCCCTGGCTCTCGGCGCTCCGCCCGCCCCCCTCCGACCTCACCCGCGGCTTCACCACGACCCACGTCCCGTTGCCTCCGGACATCGCCCAGGACCCGGCGGTCCCCTGCCCACACCCAGCAGCTTCTCCCCCCATGAGAGAAACACCATGAGCCCCCAGTGGCTCAACCTAAATACCTGGGGGTCAGCCCTGGCCCATGACCCCCCAAGTCCTGCTGTGGGACTCAAAGGCCCACCGCACCCCTCGCCCCCTCTGCTCCCCCCGGCCCCGCCCTGGGGCTGCGTGACCACAGGTCCCGGGAGCCCCCCGCCCGCGGCCCAGCCAGAGCCCAGCTCCCACCTTGCTCACGCGCTCTGGACACTCCCCAGGGCCCGGCAGGGAGGTCCTGGCCAGCCCAGCCTGGCGATGGGACCTCGTGCGAGGACGGGGTGCAGAGTCCCCAGGGCCTGAGCCTGCAGAACCCCTGGGGACCCCGTCCCCGTGGCTGCTGCTCCCCGCAGGACTCACGGTTTTTTGCAGTGGGCAGCGGTGAGGACCCACTGGGGGTGGACGAGGACGCCCCCGCAGAGCAGGTGGCCAGAGGTGTAGAGCGCCGCCTGGTAGGGGTGTGACTCCTGCTCGCAGGGCCCGCCGTGGAGCACCTTGTCCTGAAGCTCCGCCCGGGCTGCGGGGGGCCGCGTCAGGGGGGCCGGCCCGGCCCGTCCCGTCACGACCCCTGTACCCCACCCTCCTCTCCTGACCCAGCTCTACCCCGTCCCCAGCCAGCCCCCATTTCCCCATTCCAAGCCCACCCAGCCACGGCACCCCAAGAACCCCGCTCCCCACTCCCAGGCCGTCCCCTCCCCGCACCTGCAGCCATCAGCACCAGGGCGGCCACCAGCGCCTTCACCGCCATCTCTGAGGGGAAGTCAAGCGTCCATCAGGCCCATCTCCGCCTCCCACCCTCGTCCGAGGCCCGGGCCGAGGCCTGCCCGCTTTCCAGCCCCTGACGCCCTCGTTCCCACTTGACCCCCGGCCTCTGGCCTGGCCTCTGCTCGGCCCGGGGCCCCGGGGCGCTGCTCCCGGCCCTCCCTCCTCTGCTCGGCTCTGCTGCCAGCGCTGGGCCAGCTGGCCGGGCTCTGGGCGCCTGTGGACTTACCTGGGGCCGCTGCCCGCTGGCCCCGGGTGCTTGGGGCGGAAGCAGCACGTGTCAGGGCACACACGAGGGAGGCAGAGTCAGGAAAGCAGGGAGCTCCCGAGAGGACTCAGCACAGAGGGCACCTCAGAGGAGAGGAGGATGCAGGGGAGAAGGGGGTTGGAGAAGAGAAGCTGCGGGGGCCCGGCTTCCCGTTTCCGTCAGACCAGCAGGCACCTGGCTCCCCTCTCCCTCCCGGAAGAGGCCAGCCTGGTCCCCAGATGCTCCCGGTGCTTCCTTTTAACCCCTGTTTCCCCAGGTCCCTGAGGCAGGAGCGGCCCCACCCTTTCCTCCTCACCCGGCCTCCCACACACATTCCTCCCCTCCCCACGGAAGATGACCCCTGACCCCGGCTCACCTGAGGAGCACTAGTGGCTGAGTGCAAGAGGGTCTGAGGCGGGGGCTGGGGGCCTGGGGCCTGGGGCCCCGGGTCTGAGGAGGAGGCTGAGCCTGGAATTCTGGACCTTCAAGGAGAAGCGGTACTCGGTAGCGTGTACACACCCGTGTCTCAGGGGAGCGAAGGTCAGAGCTTGTTCTTGGGTCCCCAGACTTCTGGACCCATCAGAAAGTGCCTGGAGACCCGAACACCCCCCTCTCCCCACAAGCCAGCCCCCCGACCTGGCCTCCAGGAGCCTCCCACCCCAGTCTCAGGCTCTGCCGCCCCCACAGGCCTCACTCATGGCAGCACTGGGAAGTCCGGGTTCAGTGGGGTTGGGGTGATTCACGCACCTGCCCGTAGGTCCCTCTGTGGTGCCGACGACCTCCCGACCTCCCGTCACCACCAGCAGCCTGCCAGGCAGCCAGCGAGAAAGCGTGTGTCACCAAGCTGTCCCCGCCCCTGCCCTGGGCTGGGGCGAAGACCCAGGCTAGATGGGGAAAGGGCCTGGAACAATCGGCCTTTGTCCACCCCCAGCACCCCCGTGCCTGGCCCCTGGCAGCTCCGTGTCTCAACCTCTCTTCCGGGCAGGCCGCTGGGGCGGCGTCAACAGCCTCCCTGTGTCCCCGCCTGACAGGCCAGGACTCGGCCCCGGCCCCGGCCCCGGCCCCGTCCTCCTCTCCGTGCCCCTCTCGTCCACCTCTCCTGGCCACGAGGGGAGGTGTCCGTGTCCGTGTCCGTGTCTCTCCTGCTCTGCGCCCCTCCCTGTCTTTCCCCGTGATTCTCTGGGCCTCGTGGATGCTCCGAAGGTCCCGGCTCCCCTCCGGGATTTCCATGAGGAGCCTGGGGGTCGGCACTGGGGAGGGGGCTCCTGAGGAGGGGCTGGTGTGGGAGACCCGGCCCAGGAGGGTTTCCGGGGGTGGGGAGAGACAGGCCCATGAGCAGGATTGAGAAAACGCTGAGAAACGGGAGCACCGGCAAAGCTGCAGAAGGGGTCCCGGAACTCGGACCCCGCGGGAGAAGAGGGGTGGAGGCTTCGTGGGCTGGAGCGCCAGCGTGTGTGGGCCTGCGTGTCGGGAAGTGGGGGCGGGTGTGGTGGTCACAGGCAGATGCTGGGCGTGAGAAGGGAAACGGGCTTAGGGAAGCCTTGAGTAACCAGGGCCTGGTGTGAGTGAGGCCACCTCAGCTCCTGCCCCGGCTGGCGCTGCAGGGGATGTGTATTCTTGCTTGAAGTCAGCTTGGGGCTGCCTTTGCTGGACCCCATGCCTGGGGAGGAAAACCTACGGGCACCCAGTATGCTCTCTGGGGTCCCCCGCCCCAGTCTGTGCACCCCCCACCCCCGTCCGCAGGCGGCCGCTCGGCCTGTCACAGCCTGTTCTGCCTCAGTGTTCCCGTGGCCTCTCGCACCTGGACGCCACCTGAGCCCCTCTGTCTCCTCTCTCCCCCCTTCCCTGTCTCCTCCACTTGACCTGGGGGGGCTCTCTCCTTCTGGAGCTGCCCCTGCCCCCCTCCTCCTCCCGCCCGCCCTGCCTGTCTAGGAACAGCCCCAGCTCCTTGGCCCCACGTGCATGACAGCCGAAAAAAGGAAAAGCAGAAAGCAGCAGGGCTTCCTTTCAGTGTTTCATCCAGCCCGTACACCCAGAATACGATCCCTCTGACGTGCGATCGAATGGGGCAACGGGAAAGAAATCATTCTCCTTTTCTATTCGCTTGCTCGCTTGTTCCTTGCACACGTGCGGAGTCTGCGATCTCGGTCACGCTTCCTGCACCTTTCAGTTGGAACTGGGCGAGCCAGGCGCCAGCACGGGAAGCGCCGCCATCTTGCTGGGCTCAGTTTGTCCCCTTCGCTCCTGCTCAGTCGTGGAAGTTGTCCGAAGCCCCCCTGAGCTACCCCCCAACCCCTTGCCCTTCTCCCAGTCTGTGGCCTCTTCTTGGCTTCTCCTGGCAACGATAACTTGCCCTTCAAGTCTTTGCTTGGGCATCACCTCCTTCAGGAAGCCTTCCCTGAACACCACCCTCTGCGGTTTAGTCACGCTCTCGTCTGAGCTCCCACAGCAGGTAGCTCCCTCACTTCTCCCCGACCCGTGATCATGTGATCCACGTCTGTCTCCCCCACCAGACCTCCAACTCCTCGAGGGCAGATTCCGGGGCTTACTCACCCTGATGTCCCAAGCATCCGTGCAGGACCTGGCCCACAGGAAGCCTTATGAAATGTTGACCCGGTGACTAAATGACTTCATCACGCCCACTCCCTTCTTACAGATAAGAAAACTGAGGCTGGGAAGCTAATTTCTCAATGTCAAACACCCAGGAAGTAATGGGACCGGATTGGCACTCGCCTTCCAACATGGCGGCGGACTGGCCCACCCAGGCCGGCCTGCCTGTCTCACTGCGGGTGCAAGGCTGGGTGGGCTGGGGCACCAGGTGGCCAGTGGAGGGGAGCGGAGGAACCTCCAAGACTTGGGAGTTTCAACCCCAGGTTAGTTCCCCCTCCTCTCACAGTACTTATCTGTGGGGCATTTCCTTCCAAATCGACATGTTCTGCAGAAATCTTCAAGAAGGAGAATGTGTCTAAGAAAACTTTGTGAGGGAGTCCCTTTTCACGAAGACGGCGCAGACAGCAAAAGCTTTCCCAGAGGGCCTCCCTGGTGGCGCAGCGGTTAAGTGCTGCGCTGCGGAGCTGTCGGCAGCAGCGATGCGAGTTCGACACCCAGCCGGGGAGAATCCCGCATGGTGCGGCAGACCTCTCCTGCCTCGCCCGCTGCTCCCCTCAGCAGTGTATTTCTGATCTGCCTGTTCTGCTCCCCACTCTGTCTCTGGTGAACCCTCTCGCCGCCCCACACCTCTGGCCTGTGCCCCAGCTTGTATGTATGAATAAATAAATCTTAAAAAAAAAAAAAAAAGCTTTCCCAGAGCCGAGCCAGAGGAGCCACACATCCCCCACCTCCCAGCAGCCCAAGACACTGCAGCCCAAATTCTGGGAAAGCACCCAGGAGAATCGAGCTTGACCGCTAGGCCACCGAGGCCCCATGAAAAGAGGGGACAACCACACTCGGTTCGCGCTGGCTGTCGGGGCCAGCAGCACCAGCTCCGGCAGGCTGTGGAGAAGCTCCGCGGCATGACGTGGCCCGGCCAGCAGCGGCAGGCCCGGTGGAGCAGTCAAGGCAGAGGCTGGTCAGGGCGCCTTGGGTGTTGCCCACTAAATTGGGATCCTCTACGGGGAACCGACTGGCTCATGCTCGGGGTGAATGTTGACACCATAAAGAGGAAAAGAAAACGTAATGAGCATACGCAGGAAAAAGTGCCCCGAGGCACAGCTGACAAAAACCAATGCTCATCGAAGGCAGGTTCTGTGCCAGAAATCCCAGACTGACTTAAACTTCACCAGGGCGTGGGAAGTGGGTGCCGCCCCTCTCCTTTCGGGATAAAGGAGCAGCGTGGGGAAGGGAGGCACAGGAGCTCAGAGCTTGCAGGTGTCAGAGTGGGATTGAAGCCCAGGTGGTCTGGCTTCCAGAGTTACTGCCTTTTACTGTTAGAAATTCAACAAGAGGGGCCTTCCTGGTGGTGCAGCAGGTTAAGTGCAGTGCTATGAAGCTGTCAGCAGCCGCTGCAGCACGAGTTCGATCCCCAGCCAGGGAGCTGCCCACAGGGCACAGCAGACCCCTCCTGTCTCCCCGCTGCTCCCCTCAGCAGTGGATTTCATTCATTCTGCCTGTTCTGCTCCCCACTCTGTTTCTGGTGAATCCTCTCACACACACCCCACACCTCTGATCTGCACCCCAGCTCTTGTATGCATAAATAAATAAATCTTAAAAAAAAACTTCAACAAGAGGACCGTCTCCAGTCCGTGCAGACCAGCCCACCAGGCTGGCACACAGCAGCTGCTGAGGCAGGACTGGGCGGCTCCAGGCTGAGTGGTGCAACTATAATATGTGTTACTTAAAAGAAATTTAGGTTGAGTGCCTCCCCGGTGGCGCAGCGGTTGAGCGCTGCGCTGTGGAGCTGTCGGCAGCGGTGACCCGAGTTCGACGCCCAGCCGGGGAGAATCCCACATGTTGCGGCAGACCTCTCCTGCCTCGCCTCAGCAGTGTGTTTCTGATCTGCCTGTTCTGCTCCCCTCAGCAGTGTGTTTCTGATCTGCCTGTTCTGCTCCCCACTCTGTCTCTGGTGAACCCTCTCGCCGCCCCACGCCTCTGGCCTGTACCCCAGCTTGTATGTATAAATAAAATAAAACCTTAAAAAAATAAATAAAAGTCCTATGGAATGACTAAAATTGCTTTTAAAAAAAAAGAAATTTAGGTTGAATATTGATTTGGGGAGGCTTGCTGCAGAGTGGAAGTTGATGGAGCTTTATGGGCTCACGCATCTCTGTCATTCTTTAGGCTTTAAGGCAGGAAGACGATGGGAGCTCCTAGTCTGAGGGAGGAGGCTGGGGGCCTGGAATCCGGGGGCTGAGGGAGGAGGAGGCTGGGACCTGGGCTCATGAGGCTGAGCCGGGAGGCCGGGGACCCGGACTCCTCTTGTGTGGGAAGAAGGCAATTGCTCTCCTATGTGCAGATATCAGTAGCTGCAGAATTTCTCCAACATGGGGGTGAGTGTGTGTATAGGGGTGCAGAGAGATGCAAGAGGGAGATGAGATGAAGAAGGAAGGACCTGGAGGCTGTTGGCTCAGAGGGAATTCGGGGGAGAAGCTGGAAAGGCAGGTAGAAGGAGAGCTCTGGGCTGGGGGAGGTCCCTGTCAGCAGCGTCTGAGGCGTGACTGCCAGGGCAGCTTCCAAAGCGGCAGGCTGGGGAGAGGCAGGGCTGAGTCACTGGGGACTGTTCCCGCCCCCTTCCACGGGCCCTTCCCTGCCTTCCATGGGAATAGAAGCCCACCTGCCCCTGTTCCCACCCGTCTTCCCCGCCAGCGGGGAAGCTGAGTACTCGTCTCGGCAGGTCCTTGCGGGCCCAGGCGACCCCTTCCACCCGCCATGTGTCTCCTGAGTTGTCCCGGGAAGTGCTGAGAAGCTTGCACATCCCTTCCCCCGGTGAAGCGGCTTCATCTCGCTCCCCTCCTGTCTCTCCGGCTCCTTTCCCTTTCCTGCCTCTGCCCCATTTTACAGGAGGGACGCAGAGACCTGGGTAAGGAGACAGCAGAGACAGGGGGCAGGCCGGGGCTCCCCCCAAGGCTGTTATGGCCCAACCTGCCACCTCCAGAGCTCCCCCCTCTATGTCTCAGGCTCCGAGCTCGCAGGGCTGCAGAGACACACCTCCACTCCCTCCCGGTCCCAGGAAGAAGGAGTGTGCCGGCATGCAGCTGCATGGAGAGCCTCTCAGACTTTATTCTGTATTTCAGGGCACACAGCGGGGACCAGAGATTGAGGCCTCTGTATCTCCCGTTTCTCATCCACAGCAGACAGCATAAGCATTCTTGCACAACACAGCTCTGTGTGATTATCCTTGGCAGGTGCAGTGTCCTGCCTCTACCCGGCCCACTGCCTGCGTGACAGTCCGCACTGCTGGGGCATGTTCAGCTTTGGTGACTGATGTCATGAATTCGAGTCTTGCGCCATATGTTTTTTGCAGGTAGTCTTTTGCTAGAATTAGCATGATGGGTCATAGGTGGTGAATAAGGTGTCGCCGTCCATCAAAACGGTACCGTTTACCATGCCCAGTCCCGGCGGTTGAGTGCTGGGTTCACGCAGCATTGTTACTAGAGCTGAGGATTCGCGGTTCCTTGATCGGGTTTTAGGTTCTTGCCAATTCGATGGGCTCACACCCGTGACGTGGTGTGGAAGTTTTAATGTGTCTCGTCTCTGAGGGAAGGTGAAGTCAAACACGAATTAGGCCACGGAGGTCTGATTTCTGCAGATTTCCTGTTGGGTGTTAGCGTGGAGAGATGGGAGAGTCTAGCGGTATCTCCTCATGGTATTCCTTATCCAGGGGATGTACTTGCAGACTTGGGTGTAGACGCCTGGGTCGTTGACTTGGCCGCAAGGGAAGGTTCCCCAGGACACCAGGCCTTGCAGGGTCCCTTTGCACATCAGGGGTCCCCCTGAGTCACCCTAAAGGGAGAGAACAGATTAGTTTTGTCTACAGAGCAAGGCCCAAGGCCCACCTTAGTGTCATTCTCTGGAACCATGGACTTCCACCCTGGCCAATGGGGAGAGACTCCTTGTCCAGGGGACCAATGGGAGAACAGGAATTAGAACGGTCACAGAAGGACAAAAAAGATTCTCTGAAGACATTGGTTTAAGTCCCAGCCAAGACGACCAATCACAGGGAAGGGGGCGGGGCTTCTGGGCCTCTGTCCATTCACTATTATCTTGGAGGGAGGGGCCTGGAAACGGGGGCTGGGCCGATGACATCATTCACAGGACCCAGTGCAAAATGAACATGTGATCCCCTGATTCAAAAAGTATTCAGAATAATAAAAACTAAAGGGGAAAAAAAGGAATTAAAGTCACTTTATAATTGAAAAGAAAAAAGTATTCAGAAGATCAAGACCAAGCAGGAGTGGGTAAAAACCAAGGGTGGGATTCTCCCGAGGGTGGGGGGACAGAGCCCAACAGAGAGAAAAAACACGTCACAGAGGAGAAGAGTGAAATGAAGTCGGGTGTAAGAGAGAAGTGGGAAGAATAAGGCGCGCAGAGACTCGGAGACAAGGGAGGGGAGCAGAGAGGCGGACAGAGAGTTCCAGTTCTTTGCCCAGAACCTGGGGCGGGATGAGGCAGCCAGAGGTGCTTCCAGCGCGCAATCTCAGTGCCCGCAGTGAGTGCTGTTTTAATCAACACTTAAAAAAAAAGCTTAACTTGAAGCAAATTCCACAAGGAACACGGTAGCCAGTTTGAGATAAAGGAGTTACTGGGTGCCGTGCTGTACTGGGGCCACAGTGAGGTCTGGAGCAGACGGGAGACTCTAAAGGGGGCGCCTGTCTTTGCTGCAAGCTGATGTTTGGTCATCGCGGACTCTGCTCGGGGTGTTTTTTAAATAGTGCGTTAGAATGCAATATGCTCGACCAAGCGAATTTTCCCGGAAGCCCCCTTCGAGTCTGCGCTCAGACTGGCCAGTGGCTCCGTGCCCTCCCTGGTCCCAGCCCTTACCCCCCAGTCCCTTCCATCAGCCCCATCCCTCGGGCCACGCCGCCCCCAGAGGCTCCCATTCCCGACCTAGGCAAAGGAGGAGGTAGAAAGAACTCGCAGGGCCGGCCCTGGGTGGGTGGAGGGGCGAGAAGGCTCCACGCCAGGGTCACCCACAGATTCTGCGTGGGGGGAAGACAGGGTCCCAAGCCGGGCGGCGGGGCGGGGCCTCACGTTGCAGGCGTTGGTCTTGGAGTCCGGCATGCCGGCGCACAGCATGTGTTCTCCCAGCAGGTCCTTGTAAACTTTCTTGCAGTCCTGGGAGGGGATGAGCTTGACGTCCGTGCACATGAGCTGCGTGGGGAAGGTCACTGCGGGGAGGGGAGCGCCGTTAGTGAGCCAGGGCCTGCCTGCGAACCCTGGGCCGATGGGGAGAGGGCGGGGTCCCGGGCCCTGGAGCGGGGAAGCAGAGGCGGTGTGGGCTCCGGTGAGGGTCGTGAAAAGGAGGCTGAACCTGGACTCCGGTGCCGGGCGAAGAGGCGGGGCCTGGACCGCAGGGGGAGGGGGAGGGGCTGGGGCTGCACCCGCGCCTGAGCCGGGAGGGGCGCGGAGGCGGCCTCACCGTCAGGGCTGGTGGTGGTGCCCCAGCCCGAAACCGTGCAGAGGGTCCCGGGGGGCTCGCAGCGGGAGGTGAGGCTGGCTTTCTTCACCCCGGCGGACAGCTTGACCGGCCGGTCGAGCCTCACCAGCATGATGTCATTCTCGTGGGTCTTAGTGGAGTATTTGGGGTGGACGAAGGACCTTCCGGCCCTGATCTTCTGGCCGCGATTGCCTTCCAGCTTCTCACTGCCCAGGTGCACCATGTACTCGCTGGGAAAAGGGGGCCACAGTGAGAGGGAGACCGCGACTAGGGGCGAGAGACCTAGAGAGAGGG
>PVIJ01012690.1:0-48492 GCA_004024925.1 Scalopus aquaticus
GGGGGGGGGGGGGGGGGGGAGGAAGGAGCCGGAGGGAGGGAAGGGAAAGGGCACAAAATGGAATAGAAAAGAACACAAGGGACCATGGAGATGGATCACGGGTGAATTGGTGGTGGGCTACCCAAGGGGAATGCAAAATGTAAAAGACATAAATAACAATAAAAATATATATTATATAAAAAAAAGAAAAAGAAAACCTGATGTATTTCAGACGTGAAAGGTCCATACCCTGTGAAATGATGATCATAATCAAATTACTCTTCCTGCCATGCAAAGAAAGAAAAAAACTGATAAATTTTATTGCATTCAAATTAAGAACTGATCTTTAACCACAGTTAATATGAAGAGAAAGTGAAGACAAACTGAGAGATTATTATAGTGCATATGACCAATAAAAGCATCAGTAAGAAGATATACAAAGAGCCCCTACGAATCTCTAAGAAAAGTACAGTAATGTTCAACAAACATTAAAAGATGCCCAATCTCTCTAGCAACTAGTTAAAAGCAAATAAAACATTAGTAAAATATCATTTCATACTTACCAGATGGTCTAGAATTAAAAAACTTAAAAATGCCAAATGTCTGTAAGGATGCGAAGTAGGAACTTTCAGAACATTGCTTGAAGGAATATAAATTGCTACTGCCAGTTTGCAAAATAATTTGGCATTACTCAATAAGCGTGAAGACAGATGTGCCCTTAGTCTATCTACCTATTTCTAGGCATACCTTAATGAAACCTTGTGTATGTTCAGCCAAATATACAAAGATATTCATAGGACTAATGTTCTAAGACAGCCCCATCAAGAAACAGACCAAATGTCCACCTATAGTAGACAGTGATATTGAAATAAGCGACACTACATTTGTAAACTGGAGATGAATAAAATACAACTATGTGCATCAATGTGGGCGAGACTCAAAGCAATATTGAGTGACAGATGCAAACCAAACAGCACTCAATTCCATGTATATATAAAGAAAAAACTGTGTTTTGCCTTGCCCTAGATATGTGTGTGTGTGTGTGTGTGTGTGTGTGTGTGTGTGTGTATAAAATTCCAAATAAAAAAAAAGACTGAGCAACATAAAATTCGGGGCAGTATATATTTTTTTTTTATGAGGGAGATAAGGAGTTAACTTAGAATGTTTCAATGATCATATGATGTTGTATTTCTTAGAGTGGAAAGTAGGTATGTGTTAATTTTATTCACTAAACTATGCATTTAAGTACATGTAATTTTGTCTTATGATATGTTTCATTAATAAAATCTTTTCATATCATGCAAAGATAAGATGAACGAAAGTAACAGTTCTAGTAATGTAATTTGTAAGAAATTAAAACATAAATTTTTAAACTGAGGAACATAAATTAATAGAAGATTTATACAGTATTACTGATAGGAGGACTTGCTATAAAAAGGTGTCATTTGGGAAAAGAAGTATGTAACTGAAATGAAAGTTTTGATGGAATATTTTTGAAGTTGTGTGAAATTATTCCAAAGTTCTTCTGGAAGAATAAGTGGATAGAGAGAGCCTAGAAAACTTTGTAAAAGAAGAATAATAAAAGAGAAGGACTTGTTCCTTCAAATATTAAATTATGTTCTATCAACACAAGAGAGATGTGGCCAAAAGTAAAAGTCATGACTCAGTGAAATAGAAGAGAAAGCCACACAACATATGCCAGGATAGAAAATAATTGAGCATGGTAGAAAATGGCATTTTAAATCACTGGGGACATTTTTGATTGGTCAACTAGTTGTCCTCAGAAAGCTGTAAAGAACTATTGGTAGATTTCTGCTTTATATAGGATATAAAATAAATTCCAGGTGGGTTAAAATGTTAGGTTTAGAAAGAGATGGGAATGCATCATAAAATAGAAGAAAATGCAGATGACTATTCAACAGATCTGAGTGACAAAGAGAATTGGCTTGAAATGAGAACTAAAGGAGGAGACCATGAGGCTTAGTGATACTAAACAGTCAAGGTCACCCTCCATCCCATAGACCCTCCTTAATGAGTGTTATTGGTATCTGTTCATTCTGTTCACGGTTCACTTCCAAATGAATAAAGTCTCTTCACTTTCTACAAATTCCTGGTTAAATTCCTCTACCACATTTTGGTAGATGTTTCATCTCCACTTCTCAAGAGAATGGAGCCATTAGGATACCTTAAATCACTCCTCCCTTTGGAGAAAGCATTTGCACATTTTCTTTCTCTTCTCATATCCTCACCCACACCTGTTCCTGCCTTCCAGGACGACCCTACCAATGTCAATTATTTCTTCTCACTTTCCAACCCTTCTCTTACCTCAATTTTGGATTTTTTCCAAAATCATGTGACAGCCTCTCTCCTCTTTGGGAGGGGCACTCCTTTAGCTCCCTATCTCATCCCTGTACTTCCCCCGTTGTTCACAATTCAATAGTTAACCTGCCTCAGCACGATCCCGATACATTCACTCTTCCCCACCTGCCACGGGAGGGCTGTGACTCAATGTTCCCCCTAGATTACTCTTGCCCAGGTTACAAGTAACCTTGAAGACACTAAATTTGACGGGAAAATATAAGGTCACATCATCACTACGCAGTCACATCTGAAGCTTTTAACCTTCTTGATCTTACCGGGGAAGATCACCTTCCCCGCCTATAACACATCACCTTCCTGGTTTTCCATTACTGCTCTGAACTCTAATGAGCAACCAGTTTCTCGGTTTCTTTGTTTTCCTCCTAATTGTTGAGATTAGCGTTCCTCTTGGCTTAGTCCCAGGCCTGCTGCTTTTGTTCCTCCTCAGAGTCTTTCTAAGGAGATCTATTCCTTGGCCCTGGTGTGGGATAGCCCACCACTACCCACAATGCCCTGCGGGTGTTATATACACACCTTAAATGAAGAATGACAGTGAAGTGAGCTTGTCACTTTCCTTTCTGGAACAAGTTCTCCTCTGAGGCTCTCTTTATGAACTCGCTCATCCATCCCAGGTGTATAGAACAAAACAACTGAAGCCTTCTTGATGCATCTTTTCCCTCCTTTACCCTTATTGGCCACCACTGAATCATGCTGGTTTTGTGCCCTCAAATTTCCTTGGTCTGCTTCTCTGGTAACTACCATTACCCTGCCCAAGCGCCCATCTTTTCTCCACCACACTCCACTCCACTCCAGCACCCATTCTCCCTGCTTTTGCCCTAGTACCTTCTACTTACCCACTAGCCATCACTTACTTTCCACTTGTTATCCTCACTTAACACACTAGATTCTTCTCTGCTTGCCTTAATTCTCCCAATACCTTTGCCTTTACCTCCAAGTCTTATAACAACTTAAAAAATTAATGAGTTAAACCTTACTTAGGGTGTCTCCCTTTCCAGAATACAGGCTTTATCAAGGGCTTGAATGTATCTTTCTTTGTCACTGCATCCCTCGTTTCCATCCAACTCCCTTCATTGCATTAAGTATTCAGTAAATATTTGCGGAAGGAATAAATGGATAAGGGATAAATGCAATTAGAGTTCTGACTACTTGTAAGATTCTACATACCTAAAAGATTCAAAAGCAAATGAGAAAATGACAAAAATATTTATAACCTATGGGTAAAAGCTTATGGCCTTAAAAACTGATCATTACAAGGGCAAGATAAGTATGAACAAAAATGAAGAGTCATGCAGGAAAATGAGCACAAGATGTAAGATCTAGAGAACATGTTCATGAAAGAATCAATGCAGATGGCCAATTAAACTGGAAAAATAAAACTCTGCACTCTCCACTATTCTAAAAATGACACACATACGTATGCACACACTTAATTTTTTTTAAATAGTGAGCCTTGACAAGAATTGGGAATAGGCATATTCTGATGGGGAAGCCAGAAGGGCACAAATTTTCTGGAAGGCGATCTGGCTATTTGTGTCTGAAACCTTAAAAGTAAAAGTTTATTGGGCCTCCCTGGTGGCACATGGGGTTAAGTCTCAGCACGATGAAGCTATCTGCAGCCACTGCAGCATGAGTTCGATCCTGGGCCAGGGAGCTTCCCACATGGCGCAGCAGACCTCTCCTGCCTCACTCACTGCTCCCCTCAGCAGTGTATTTCATTCAGTCTGCCTGTTCTTCTCCCCACTCTGTCTCTGGTAAATCTTCTCATCCCCAACCCCACACCTCTGGCCTACACTCAGCTCTTATATGCATAAATAAGTAAATCTTTTTAAAAAAGTAAAATTTTATCTACTTTGGTTCAATTAATTTCCAAAAGTTTATTTTAAGGACATCAATAGAATTGTATGCAAATACTTACTTATAAGAATGCTCATTATAGTGTTATTTACAACCTTAAAGAATTCAAGCCCACTTTAATGCCTAATAATAAAGGACTGGTGACTATAATGGGGCATATCCTGCCCCAAGCAGTCATTAAAATGCATGACCTCAAAGAACATTTAAGGGTTTTTTTTCCTCCAAAATCTATGCTGTTGTTGTTGTTGTTTTAGTGATAAAAGAAGACTGTAACACAACATGCACAATAGGAGTTTAATTTTTAAAAATAGAATATGTATATGCATAGGCATAAAAATAGTTGTGAAATATCTCCGGGTATGGGGATTAGGAGTGATTTTGTTCTTTTCTTTTTTTAACCTTTTTGTATATTTGTAATATTCAACAAATTCTGTGTATAATGTCCATAATGAGAAAAACTAAATATATTTTAATTTAACAATAGGGAACTGATTGCGACATATGGCCAAGGCTATATCTAGAGAGAGGCATAGCATGATGATTAAGAGTATATGCTTTGAAGCTCACAGACAGGTGTTCAGTTCCCTCTTTACAACTTAATAGTCGTATGACCTTGAGCAAGTTATTTAATTCTCTCAGCCTCAGTCCTCTTATCAGTCCAAAGGAGATAATACATACTGGGCAGAGCTATTTTATGGTTTAAGTGAAATAATGTATGAAACATTCTGATCAAAGAGTAAGCACTTAGTAAAAATACGTGCTTTTATAATGCCAAAATATAAATAGATCAGGTGATGATTTACATGAATTCATGATTCCCCGGGGGGTTATAACTGGAAGTTTGGGGAATCATTTTTTTAATGGCTCAGCATCTTCCAGGCTGTTACAATGGAGGCTGCTGGCAGGAAGATGAACCTCAGTGCAGAAGCAACCCAGGAAAGCTTGTGCTCTTTAGGGCAAAATGCTGGCATAGGTCACTCACTCTCCTATTTGTCCAGCCAGCAAATGTGTCTCAGCACCTGTGATGTACCAGGTGATGGGGACTCAGCAGTGAGACAAACTAGCTGCCTTGTTGGAAGGAAGCAAGTTTCATCCAATAGAAGTGAGATCTCAAGGCACATTGTTCCTACTGGATTCAGGAATTAGTCAGGAAGCTGAGGAAACACTTCTTTTAGTTAAAGGAAACTTGGCAAGGGTAAGAAAAGGATAGTGAAACTCACTTTACACTCCTTAAATATCAACCCAAAGGCAAGAGACTTGTTCCAGAATCCCACCTGCTGGTAGAACTAGGAGCCTGCTGATGTCCTCCTTGCCCTGGTCAGGTTTAGTTCAAGAACAAACTTGCACAAGGGATTATGGTGATGGTTCATGGGTAAATTGGTGGTGGGAAACATACGGGGAATATACAATAATGTAAAAGACATAAATGATAACAATAAAAATTTAAAAAAATAAACAGAATAAAAAAAGAACAGACTTGCTCAGTCTGCAGAGGAAGAGCCATCAGCCTTCCAGAGGGGTCAGCAAACTGGCTTAGGGGTCAGGTCCAGCCCTCCAAGGCCTTCATTTTAGAAATAAAGTTTTACTGCAAAACAGCCATGCCTGTTCATTTATGGATTGTCTATGATGTTTCCGTGCTACCAGGGCAAAGTTGAATAGTTGCAATAGGAACTATACGGCCCTCCTAAAATCATTACTTTCTGACTCTTTTCTGAAAACTTTGCCTATTCCTGTCCTAGGTCAGTGGGGTGGGGAAATGAGGTGGCAGGCGACATCACATGCCTTCGTTTTTCCTTCTACAGTTCCAGGAGCTGTTCCTCTAGAATCCATTCAAGGGGGGCCCTTTGAGGAGAAGATCTACATCCAGTGGAAACCCCCCAATGAGACCAATGGAGTCATCACACTCTATGAGGTAAGGAGGGCACTTTTTGCTGTATCTTGTGGCTTAGCTCTCTTCAATTTATTTCAGCATAAACATGGTGACTACCTTCTGTGGGCAGAGCTCTTTGGAGGGTATAAAAGTAAGTGAGACATAATAGAAAAATGTGTCTGACACTAGAGCTGGGGGGCACAATGGCACACAATGGTATTGATTTAATAGCTCAAAAGACAAAGAAAATTGGAAAGAACTGCATTGCGATGATATTGTGAGTCAGGACTCAGAGATTTCCCTGGCATAGCAGAGAAGACCCATGCCTGGCAAACAGTAGCGGCAGTTCCTCTGGAAAAAACCACCCATGAGGCTCTCAGAGCTGGATCTGTCAGCCCCTGGGCTTCTGAGACAACCCCGCCGCCATTCTCTGTGCTGGCGGCACATGTTTCCTGAGCTTTAACATCGCTCTTGTCACCCAGGTGATGGTATCAAAAGCCGTCACCCCCTGAATTAATAGGGCCTTCGCATGTCAGAGAGAAAGCAGAAGCAATGCGGGAAGGTATGCGCCTGCAAGCCAACACGACGTGGCTCCCTTAAATCTTTGAAATCAGAACAGGTTGTATCGAAGTCCATGGCACAGCAAAGCAAAGTCAAACACGGCTTCATGAAGGCCCATGCAACTAGATTCAGGTGTTGTTGGCACAAGGACAGAATGGGCTCTGCTCCCACATCTCATATTCTGAGCCACCAGGAGATCCTGATACGGGGAGCAGCAGAACAATGCAGCAGTGAGAGGGAAGGTCGTGGAAGCTGAAACCGGAAAGAGGGGGCCTCCTCTCCTAGTGTCACTACCAGTCGCAAGTCTTTGGAATCTTCCTCTTCCTGAGCCTCAGTTTTCTCACTTGTAACAGGGGAGGTGGTGATCACTCCTTCAGAGTTGAGGAAAAGGCCAGTCCCAAGCACCCCCAGGCTGAAACGCCCAGTGGTGGAAGCCCCAGAAACGTGCCCCTGTGGCAGGTGGACTTGGAGAAGAAGAGCAACACCATCAGGAAATGAAGGATGTGGGGAGAATATTCAGGATTATTCTGAAGGACACAGAAACTCCCTCCCATAGGAGAAAACATCCAGCAGGTGCAAGTAATTGGGAAAGCACCTTCAGAAAGGGCCTTGTCTCAGCAAGTCCAGTGTACTGCAGAAGAGCTGTCTAACTTCTCCATTTTAAAAAATGCAGGGAGCCTGGTGCAGCTCCCGGAATCGGCACAGGAAAGCAGGGAGCAGACACCCCAACCCACCACCTATGACCCCTGGGCCATGAGGTCAGAGAAGCATCCTTCCTGGGGACACTTTTGGAGGGAAGTGCATGGATATGCCTTATCGCGACGGTTTGAAGGCCTTGTCAGGGGAGCGCTGGATCAGAAACTCAATTCCAAGAGAACCCGGTCATGTCAAAGCTACATGATGTTCTTTGTATAGAAGATGCCGCAAGTACACCACACACACACACACACACACACACACACACACACACACACACACACACACCAGCTCTCTTCTGTGTAGCAACCTACTCTTTGTAAGTCATAGGGAAAGGACCCACCACTTAGAAAGCTAAGTTCCTTGTTCCTGTTATGTAAAAGCCTGTCTATGCCAGATGTTCAAGACTTTGGAATTCACGAGCCAGTAACATTTCAAAAGGTCTGGGGGACCAACAGAGAGTGCCTTACCCTCCCTTATTAACATTTCATAGAAGACATCATTTCAAAAATATAGAAAGGATATAATGTCAAAATAAAAGACAGTCCTCAACTTGAATAAATTTAGCTTTATGAATAACTCATGACAATCTCCTTATGTTTCTTCTCATTATTCCTGGTTGGATGCCAGCGTTGTCACATCAAGGCTGGCCTTGAACCTACCTGCACCTGGCAACCGCTGGCTTAGGCCATGTTGCACGCGGGGTCGTGTCTCTGCATAGACTTCTTCCTGGAAGCAGTAAACTTCTGCCTCTAGTAGCCTGGTGCCCTGGGCTGGGCTAGGAAACCCTGCATGATAAGGAGAAAGAAGTAGATGGAGAGAGAACACAGGTGCAATTATAACTCAATTTCTGCAATAACTCCCTGAAGTGGAGGCATCGTTCTGTGGTGCCCTCTTTGGAGCGCTGGACACAGGTTAGGATAATGTGCTCTTCTCACTCATGTGTGAAGACAGGTTGCTGTGGATTTTCAAAGACCAGATGCCAGGCTTGTTGGCACTCCTTTGGTGGACTATTCTGGAAGCAGCTATGTTGAGACAACTTTAGGTGGACGTGATTGCAGAGAACCAGAGCTCGAATGCTCCAGCTGTCTGCCTCATGGGCATCTGAGGCCACCTTAGGAGAATAGACCAACATCCTTAGCTGATGCCGTGAAGGGGACCAAGGAGGTTATGGGCTTAGGTCTTTGTGATTTGAGCTTAAACGAGGCTATGACCATTTGTATCACAAACTAGCGAGGCCATAGAAGGCAGGAATATTGACTTTTGAGGTCAGTATAGTTCAGAATCCCAGCTCTGCTGCTTATTTACTTGGGTAGATCAAGCAACCCCTCATTTATATTTATTTATGAACAAAAATATATATTTAGTACTGTGTTTGACATTTATAAATAGAATTAATAAGTGTTAGCTCTTACCATTACATAAAAATGAGGGCATTGAGACTCAGAGGTGTGAAGTGAAAAGACCAAGGTCAGATCATTTGCCATCTCAGCCAAATTCCTATGTCTGGATTTGAGAGCAGATGTCTTGTCTCTTATCCAGTGTGGTCCAGGGAGCAGCTGCATTGGTATTACCTGGGAGCTGGTGAGAAACACAGCATCTCAGGCCTCACCAGCCCCCGAACCAGAGTCTGCATCGTAATAAGATCCCTGGGTGATTCACATGGACTTTAAAGTTTGAGAAACACCACTCTCTTCCACACTATGCTTTAGAAAGTCTAGGCAGTTGGTAAGAGAGCATTTCCTCACGAGCAGAGAGGGGGGTCCCCTCTGTGGACTGTAAGCAGGAGACCATGCTTGTAAGACATTTAAAACAGAATGGGCTGTGTTTATAAAGCAATTTCCAAGTTTAATTAGATGAAACCAATTTGATTTTTTAAAATAGTTTCTGGTTGTAATTTTTAGAGAGAAATCTATCAAATCATTTCTTCTGGCCTCAAAAAGTATATTTTGGCCAAGAAAAGTAGGTTAATACAAACAGAAGAGACAGCCACAATAGTCAGAACCATCCTATGCACAACTTTAAACTTATCAAAACAACAAGAAACGGAAAGGAGGCAGGGTTACCACTATCTATATTTTGTAATTATTGTTAAATACAGCAGGTCTGAGTGGTGTGTTGGATTAAATTTCCTTACCCGTGAGCCAAAGTCACAACCTCTGAATGCATCTTTGGACAATTCGGCTCCCCTCGCCCCCAAATCTGAGAATCTACATGACTTTATGATCCATTCTATCTCTGGTCTTCTGTCCTCACTTTTGCAACATGAAAGTGTCAATATTCCAGGGCTTCAACTGGGTATTCAAGAGAGTAAATCCATGTCAGACCGATGAAGTCACAGGCTATACCTCATCTCAGAGTTGCTCTGCTATTGAACCCTTGCCTGTTACCAGTCCTCAAACACAAAGCCGTGATAACATACAATGGAAAAACAGCTGGTGCAAAGTCCCTGGGGTGGGAATGACTTTTGCATGTTTGGCAAATAGGAAGGTAACCAGAGTGTCTGAAGCTTCAAGAGTATGGAGGACAGTGAAGAGACCAGATGTGAAGGTGGGTGCACAGAGGGAGGTTATGTACAGCCCCTAGAATTTGCTTTTATCCTGAGAGGAGTGGAAAGCCCAAGGACGATTTAAGCTGAAAAATAATGGAATCAGATTTATATTCTTAAAAGACCACCTGACTATTATATGGATAATGGACTGTGAGAGCACATGTATTTTTGGGGTCATCTGAAAAATGTGCTGGGAGGCAAGCACATTTCCGCTGTCTGTGATATTGCAATAAGGGCTCAGCTATTTATTGAGAGACCTTGGATCTGGGTGGATGATGGGAAAACTTTGTCACACCTGCCTGCTTCCCCAACTTTGACCTCTTCCTTTGAGTTGCTTCTTATCTTGATGAGCTCCCTGGAGCGGCTGTGGACTGTTAGATCCCTGCTCGCCCTCCATGAGGGGTGGGAGTCCAGCCCTGACCCTGGTGCCACCCCCAGCTGTGAAAAGGCCTAATTCTCCAGCAACTTCAATCTCTCTCCCTGCCCCACTGGGCAGACGTGTGAGGATGAATTGGACCCCAGCCTCAGATCTTAGGGCTTATGTGTTTAGGGCGTGATGCGGGAGGTACGTCTGTGGGCACTTTTCTAAACAGAGTGGGGGGGGCCTTCCTGGTGGCGCAGCGGGTTAGGCGCTGCGCTGTAGAGCTGTTGGCAGTGGCAACGCAAGTTCGACGCCCGCCTGGGGAGATTCCCACATGGCGCGGCAGACCTCTCCCGCTGCTCCCCTCGGCAGTGTATTTCTGTCACTCTGCCTGTTCTGCTCCCCACTCTGCCTCTGGTGAGCCCTCTCACCTCCCCACACCTCTGGCCTGCACCACAGCTTGTATACATAAATAAATCTTTAAAAAATAAATAAACAGAGTGGGGGGCAGTACAGAGAGAGGGGGTGACGTGGTTGTGGCCACAAGCCTTCATGTCAGCACCTCCTGGCAGCGGGTCAGGCCCCAGACTCTGGCCCTAGCCCCGGGAACCGGGCTGTGTTTAGCAAGATGTCCAGGTGAGTCGGGTGCCCATGATCATGCTAGAAGTGCTGGGCTCAGAGACTTTCTAACGTCTCTCAGTCTGGATCTGCAAGGCTCTCCTTGGCGATACCGCTGTCATCCCTGGGCCAGTTACTCTGCCACTGAGTACACTGGGGAAACCCTGTTCCTGTGGGCTCTGTCCACTGGGCCTGGGAAATCTGGCTGTTTGCACAGACTGAGTTCCTCGCTCAGGGTCGGGAAGCAGGTTGTTGAAGCCGGCCCTCCTGTCCTGACGCAGCCCTCGAGGGCTGCACAGCTTACCAGAAACACAGATGTGGCAACTGCAAACAGGCGCTCGCAGCCCCAGTGAGGTCCCAGGGGAGACAATCCAGCAAACAGTGATTTAAAAACTCCTCAATAAAGTCACTTAGAGACAAGCTGTTCAGAGTTCATGAAAAACAGTAATCAATATGGGTTTCGATTCAATTAATTGTTCTCATCTCTGTCCAAAAATAAAAAATCACGCAGAGTGAATTGGGCCAGAAGATGTTACACTAGCAACTGGGTTAACGAAGTGTGAAAATATTTAAAATTCAGACATGTGAAGCTTCCCAGTAAGCCTTTCTGTTTAGCAGTCAAAATCACCAAGTTTCTAATTACAGCGTATAAATCTGAGAAGCTTAAAGAGAATGAGAGGACCCTAATGAGGCAGGAATGGGTGTCTTGATTATGCTAGAGTTCATTGACATTTATCTTGCAAGTTATTCTAGGCGCCTGGCGTTCAGAGTTAAGTAAAACAGACTTTGCCTCAATAAAACAAGGCGGCTCCTCTGGGTGGGAGTGCCTTAAAAGGTACGATGGGTCAGGGGGTTGCCAGTGTTTTTCAAGCACACAGATGGTTGAATTTGAACTGTGCGAAGAAGCATGGGCCCTGGGAAGCAACATTCCACCAGAGCGCATTGCGAGAAGGCTGGGTGTGTGGCTGAGACAGAGCGGAGCTCCGTAGGGGCCGGAGCAGATACACACTGATGGAGAAAGCTCCCTATGGTGCCCAGTGACATGTTCCGTCCCTGGCACAATGGCCACTCAGAGCCCACTGACCCTGGACATGCTCTGGCTCTGTCTATAGGGGAGCAGTGGGGAGGATGGACTGTGGCCCTGATGGGCAGGAGGTAGTACAGGCAGCAAGTGATGAATGCAGTGCCCTGGGAGAATTTGCACGGTTCAAGTCAGATCTGTGTTCATTAGTATACACAGTTGTCATGATTCAGACCATTTTGGGGTGTAACTTGAGCCAGTGGGGTAACTAGGGAAAATTTCTTGTTTCTTTTGAATCATTTGAGCCAGAAACGTGGGACTCATTCAGCCCCCTACCCCACCTGGCCCACATCTAACATGCTAGAAACTTTAGTCGTTTCTGTTGCAAAAAGAGACACAGGTTAGACCAGGAGGCCTCATCTCACCCCCTAGTCTGGGCACCTGTCTTGCGCCTGGAGCATTTCCGAGCTGTCTGCCCATCCCCTATCCTATCTTCTCCTGTTCTGCTTCTCCACACTGCAACCAGACATAACATCTTAAAAAGGAAATCCCATCAAGTTATTTTCCTGCTTTGTCTCATCTTAACTTTAGGGCCCTGAATAGTCTGGCCCCTGCCTGCCTTCTCGGACTCCTGCCTACTTCTCCTGCTTTCTGGGAGCCAGCCCCTCTGGACTTCCAGCCTTTTCTCAAGATCATCCAGTTCTTTCTAGCTCATGTGACTTTGTGAATGTTGTCCTGTCTACCACTCAGACTTTTCATTTCCCACTTCACATGACTGACTTCTTTCTATTGTTGGCCACCAAGAGGCATTTTTTCCTCCAGGGTTCATGTCATCCAACAACTTGCTTATTTCTTTCATACCATTTCCCAGTCTGCATTTATTTTGTTTATATGCTTGGGTATCATCTAGTCCACTATTGAACTTTTAGCACCATAGGGGCCTGGGTTGTGTGATGGCTGTTATAGGCATCAACCTGGCTGGGCTGTCGTGTCCAAACATTATTCTAGAGGTTTCTGTATGGTGTTAATGGATGACATTCACATTTATGTGTGTGAACTTTGCATAAAATAGTTTGCCTTCCATAATGTGGGTGGGGCCTTGTCCCATCATTTGGAGATCTGACTAGAACAAAGACTGAGCTCTCTGAGCAAGAAGGAATTCAGCCTACAGATGACCTTCAGATTTGAAATGCAGCATATTCTCTTCCCTGCTTTTCCAGCCTGACGGCCTTTAGTCTTGAACTGATAGTAGCCACATTTGTTTTTGCTTTTCAGGGTATCCTTAGAACCTCACAGAGAAGCTAGCATGTAGTATTAGCCCTTGGATGACTGTGTGAGTTTATCATAACAAGGGGGAATGGTGAAGTTTTTGTCTAACTAGTTTAGTGATTCTCTAACCTGGCTGAAGATTAGAATCATACTTGTAGAGACTGAAAAAATATAGACAGATAAATAACTAACCACAAACCTATATAAACCGATGGGTGGGTGAATGGGTGGATGGGTGGATGGATGAGTGGTTGGGTGGATGGGTGGATGTGTGGATGGGTGAGACTCATTCCCATCCAAATAAATCAGAATCTCAGGGGGAGGAGAAATCTATCCTAGTATTACTGTGTTGTTGTTTTTTAATTTGTCAGAAATTCTAACACACATCCAATAAAATTAATCCAGTTGATCCACTCTGATGAGTTATCCTAGCCAAATCCTTGCTAAGTACACACAGTCTTGATGCTGGCCTTTTCCTGTCTTCATTCTGTCTACCAGAACCCAGCTCTGTCTGAAATTAAACCACCGCCAACTCACCAGCTCACTCATGCAGAGGCAAGTGCATTCTAAGACTCAGATGTAAATTGCATTGGCTTTCTCCTCCATGTTCCTAAACCAACAGTGTGTGGAGTAATTGAAGGCACTGGGGCTGCAGCATACTGTCAATATCCCTTTGCATCTTACTAATGGCATCTTGCAACTCTCAGGCCAGAGCCCACCGCAGACCTTCCCTTAAAAATATTTTCCTCTTTCCTTATAGGGATGGTTTCTGTTGTTTATTGGCAAGATTAAAAAAGAGACATACAAACACACAAAACTGAATAGATTTGCCCAGAGGCCTTGCCTAAATCTTAAAAGTCAGGGCCCTAGGATGTCTGGGAGCCATTTTTCCTCACCCTCAGCCCATCACTCAACCTCAATAGGATGCTTCTCTTGCAGAAGCTTGAAAAATGCAGGCTTCCCTGGGTAGATGCCGTACACAGGTCTGCTGGGCTGACAGGCAGGCTGACAGGTGCTTCAACAGAAACAGCTCAGGGTTGAAAAGAATGATTTCTGGCACTCAGAGTCTGCAGGAAAGGAAGTTGTAGTGTGATGTGAATAAGTTGCGTTTATGTAAGTGAGGTCATTAGACCTGCCTGTCTTCCACTTGTGGAATATCAGGAATAGCCTATAGATTCGCCTCGGGCTGTTTCTTTTTTCCTATTACAACTTGAGTTTTTGCGATGGAGCCAGATAATGCAACAGTAGGGATCAACAGATGCATAGCACTTGTTACCTAAAGAATGGCAAATCATCCTCTACTGGCAAGAAGCAAGTTTTCACAGTAAGCATTAATCATTCAGTTCAGTTGGAGGAAAACAGTAGCAGTGGCTGTGTGGAAGCTATCCCCGCAGTGAGTGTGCACATGTGGATAAGTATGTGTCTGGGACTGTGTATGTGTGTGTAAGCATGTGTTTGCGAGTTGATGTAGTTGTTATCTGGCCCACATATACACTGGTGTATTTGTGTGTTTGTCAACATATACATGTGTAATCTCCATATTGGGTAGTACCCACATTCTCCATATATCCTCAGAATTGCTCAATTTTTGGAAAGTGAGTTCAGGGTATCAGGGACACAAGGCTCTCTCTGTTTCTTCTGGACTGCAGGGACCCAGAGTCACCTTTTAACCATGCTATAGCAATGTCATGGGAGACACTTCCTATTGTTCATGTTTCTCAGAAACTTCTGCCGTAACTCCTCTCTAGAGCTTTTGCAAAGGAAAAAAAAATGGAATTAAAAATATAGCCTCCAGGTTCAGTTTAATTCTATGCACTTGCAGTTGCCCTAGGAAAGAGAAGGGGAGAAAATGAAAGGCTCATTCTGGGTGTGGCACAGTATGGGCTCCCATTCATGTCACTGGTATGGGCACAAAGCTGCATTTTGATTCAGTGTGCACCCGAAGTCTTTGTAGGGCCTCTTGTACACACAGCCACGTGACCAGATTGGGATCCTCCCTCCCTCTGGCTGTGTGGGCCCTTCAATCAGCTGTGCCCAGAGGCAGTGTTTAAGTTACCAGTGTCCCTTTAAACATCACAAGTTGTTCTCTTTTCATCTCAGGTTTTTACCTTGTTACGCCTGTGGGAATTCCACCTGGACTGGCTAGCCAGCATGGATTGGCTGCTTTCAACTGGCCGGCTCTTTCTGTTTTGGTCAGAATAGTTCTGTGTTTGGGAGCCAAATGAAGCGTGATTTGGGATTTTCAGGACCTGGGGAACCTCCACTCTGAAGTATTGGGAGGCTAGAATTTGAATGTATGGTTCAGAGATGATCTTTTCATGAGTTTTTGGAGATGACAGGTGGTTTTCCTGTCCCATTCTGAGACTGTGACCTCTTCCTCCTTCACCAAGTGGAAAGTAATTCCTTAAAACTTACACCCAAGTACAGGACCTTAGCATGCATCATTGTGAAATTAATACATAGTTGCTTTGGAGTCCTTCAAAACATATGCCACAAAAATGGTCATAGGTTTTTTCTCTTCCCTTATTTCATACGTTTTTGGCATGAATGTACAATTGGAAAACAAATAGTGAATTGTGCCATTATTCATTTAAGAAGTTGAAGGTTGACGAGTTTGCCATAGTCAAGTAATATATTGGACTGAGTCCTTTTCCCTAGCTGAGCTTTGGTTATCACATCTATGGCTTGGAAGGATTGGGCCAGATCAATTCAGAGGGCCCTTCTTTCACTAACTTACACTTGGGCACCTAAAATTGAATTAATCTTACTCGTAGTTTCGCAAAACACCTTCCTCATTGGTCTGTGCATGACCCTCTTGTCTATTTATGCATTACTTAATTTTTTCAGTAACTTGCTGCCATCGGGACAGCCAGAACTTTGACATAATATCTTTTGTCTACTTAGGAGTTTCTTCTTTCCCAACCTCCTGATTTCTCCCATTATCCTGAATCTTGTATATCATTTCTTTGCAGTTTAGTTTCACACATGTATGCTTTCCTTAAATGCACATTACTTGGTTATATTAGTATTTTAGCTTTAACAAGGGATTTCAAGTTAAATATAATAATTTGAAACATTTTATATCATGTTATGTTGCTAATATCTATCTGTATTGATGAATCCAGTCAATATGTGTTCATTTTAAGTGCCATATAATATTCCACTGTGTGAAAATATTGTAATGCATTTATCCATTAGCCTTTGATAAGGATTTGGGGTTGCCTTTATCAACAATGATGATATATTCATTCTTCTAATATCTCCTATTGCATACATGTGAGCATTTCTATTGCGTTTATATCTAGAAACTAGATCATTTAGTAAATGAGTATTCAACTTTACCCAAACTTTTTCAAACTATTCTCATCAGTTTACACTCACATAGCAAAGTATAAGCACAGCTATGGTTCCAAATCCTCTTCAATATTTGGTATTGTTAGAATTCTTAATTGTGGCCAGTTAAATAGCAATAAAATGGCATCTTGTTGATTTACTTTGTATCCACTTAATCATTAATAAGTTTTAATTTTTTTCATATGTTTGTTATTCATATATTTCCTGCAGGATGTTTAGTCATGACTTTTGCCCATTTTTTCAGTGGATTATCTGTCCTTTTCTTAATTACATGCTATTTATATACCTTTGATATTGTTTTGTCAGTTGTATTTGTAATTGCTCTTTTACTTCCTGTAAGGCCAAAGTTCTTTACTATAATATAGAAAATCTTACCAGTCTTTGCATATATAGTTAGCACGTTCTGTATACTTAAGAATTTCTTCCCCAAACCAAGTTGAGAAATATGACTCCCTGTATTTTCTACTAAAAGTTGTATAATTTTGCCTTCTAAATTTAAACCTTTGATCTATCTACAGTTAATTTTCATATATGGTGTAAGATGGGGGCACAAAACTCATCTTTTTCCTGTGTGGATAAATACTTTCCCCAGCTCTCCTTTAATAATAGTTCCTCATTTTCCTTGCTCCACCAGGCCATATCTGACATATGCCAAAATACCTTATTTGCTACAATTTTTTCCTGAACTTTCTATTCCACTGGCCACCATCTATCATGACCACACAGTCATAATTACTACAACTTCACAGTTAACCCTGATCTCTAATAAAGCAGATCCCTTCTCCTCTCCTTCTTCAGAAGTATCATGGTCATTCTTGCCCTCAGCTCTTTCATTTTCGAATCTGCTTATCAAACATAACGAAAACCCTGCTTTAGTAGTGATTAGAATTGCATTAAATAGACTGGAAGTGGGGAGGGATAATTGATATATTTACAATATTAAGTCTCTCTATATTTATTTTTCTTTAATGTCTCTTGAAGATTTTTATCTTTCAGAGGTACCTGATTTTATTTGAATTAAGATCCAAACTGCTAACTAGGTCTGAAAGACTTTACATCTTGCATTGCCCTTTTCTCTCTAGTTCCACTTCTTTTATGTCCTCTAGCATGCTGTGCACCCCCCTGCCCCAGAACCTCACACATGGAGTTGTTAGTGTCTAGACACCCACCGACCTCCTCTTCCCTGGCAGCTTCTCAGGCCAGAGGTATCAGCACAAATGCTGCCTTCTCAGAAAGGCCCATCCTTAAGTCTTCAAGTTGAGCCACCCACTCATCATTATTCCCTGTCATTGCTTCTAATTCCTGAATAATGTTTGTCAAAATTCATAGTGATTGTCTAGTTATAAATGTGTCTCCCAATATATAAGCGCCTTGAAGGCAGCAACCGCATATATACTACTCAGCACTGGGGAACACAGTGCCTTTTACATGCCTGAACAGAGAAGGTGCTCAAAGGTTTTTGTTTTCTTTTAATGAATGGAGATTAGAGAGGTTCCCATTGATGGCTGAGGTATACAGTGATAATAGGAGTAACCCTTGGCATCAGTTAGGCCACATACATGCTCTGTTATGTCCATAACAAATCTAAATCTATACTAGACTGTGCAGGTTTCCATTGAACAATGCATTTACATTTAACTCAGTCATTAACAGGTAAACATATCAAGATGAGGGATCATGTTTACAGCAGCAACCCAAGAACCTACACTTGGGTAGGCCCTTGATGAATGTTTGTTTCATGGATTTAACTGTCTTCCAAATTTGAATCAGGGTTAAGGCAACAACTTTAATAGATGTTTAAATATCGACTTTCCTAATGAATATTTGATTTTTTTTAAAGAATTTATTCTTTGTGAATGTTAGTGACATAGCAGTATTACATGGTTCTGAGAGGACGGGGAGCAGAAAGTAACCCCTCTCTGATTCCTTCCACAGAGATCAGTTCCATGGGTTTATATTTTTCCCACTCCTTGTACATCTTTTGCATGATTATGACCACCTCGCAAAATTTGAGTTTTTATCCTATCAAACATTTTCCAGTTCCAGTGTAATCTTCTTAACCCTCCCACTGAATGGCTTTCTGATTCCCTGTCCACATAAGGCCATCTTTTACTTTCAAGTCATTCTATTTAAGAGTGTGTCGACTGAACTTCCTAGACTGTAAGACAGAATTTTGAGAGTATGATAACAGTGACCTGGATCTCTTTAAACAGCTGGTTAGCAACGTTTCAATTCTGCTTTCCTTTTCCCTCCCAGCAAATTTGTCAGTTGCAAGCAGAGTCATTCACACGCTTTCCTTCGATCGGGGACTTCGATCAGGGAACTGAGCTTGAAAGAATTGTACGCTCCACACAACAGGGCTGGATCTCAGGGAAAGGAGCAGAACAAAATGTACAAATCTGGGCGGAAGTCTGTAAATCTGAAGTTAGAAGTGGTGGTCATATTTCCCACCTTGTTTTAAAATTTCATTGTCAGTTTGATTATTTCCCAACAAATGGAGGTGAATAAGGGCATGTCCCTAATGCCACCTCCATGGTCAGTGCTGGTGATCAGTCAGGCACGCTCTTCCATGGAGCGCTGGCACAGGCACGGAATCCTGGTCCTCCCCAGCACGCTGTTCCCTGTGGTGCTTTGTCCTTTCCCTCCTCTGTGTGAAAGTTCTGTCTGCAATTCTACTGTAAGGCTTCTTTTTTAAAGATTTATTTATTTATGCATACAAGGTGGGGTACAGGCCAGAGGCATGGAGCGGTGAGAGGGTTCACCAGAGACAGAGTAGGGAGCAGAACAGGCAAATAGATGGAAGTACACTGCTGAGGGGAGCAGTGGGCGAGGCAGGAGAGGTCTGCTGTGTCACGTGGGAATCTCCCCGGCCGGGCATCAAACTCGCGTCACTGCTGCTAACAGCTTCACAGCGCAGCACTTAACCACTGTGCCACCAGGGAGGCCCTGGAAGGCTTCTTTTTAATGACTGTGTTGCTATATGGGATGAGGAATCATTGCTGTGGGGGCGTCTCTGAGGAAGATGCCAGCTTTGAGACATTCCATACTAGAAGCACTCATGTAGAATCTTCTTGCTTGTTTTTTTTGTTATTTACTATTTTTAAGTGAAGTACCATTGTTTTGTATTCTTATTAATATTTGCCCCTCAGGTGTCATCACTTCTTCCACCACCAAGCTCTCATAGTCCTCCACCATAGTCCATGGAGTTCTTCCCCCCCTCCTTCTCTAGGTCCCTCAGTTTTATGGTCAGCTTTCAAGCGTGGGTTTTGAAGTTTATCTTTGACCCTTTGTTTAGTTTCTCTTTATTGCATATATAAGTGACACCGTCTAGTATTTATCATTCTCCTTCTGGCTTATTTTGTTCAGCGTAGTCTCTTTCAGCTCCATCCACATTGCCACAAATGGCATGAGCTTATCTTTTTTGACTGCCAAGTAGTATTCCATTGTGTTTACATAGTATGTCTTCTTTATCCACTCATCTGTTTGGGGGCACTTAGGTTGTTTCCCTAGCTGGGCTATTATAAATAGTGGTGCGATACATATAGAGTGTAGGTTTCCTTTCAAATTAGTGTTTTCATGACTGTGACTTCACAGGAAGATAGAAGTATGTAGAAAGGTTTTTAAATTGTATTGGAACTTACATTTAAGGATCCTGTATATAAAAAAACCAACTCTGTACTCCCCATAATATGTGCATCATGTAATCTTAGGCTTCCCCAGCCAATTTTATAACAATATAACAGAACATTTGGGTATCAAAAGGAAAAAACCACCTATAATCTCTTCCTCTAGCACAACTATTATTTTGCCTTGTTTTTTTAATCTATGTTAATATGCCTACTTCTCTTCCCCAACTATAATTAGGTAAAATTTGCCACTATAATTTTTCATTAGGCATTTTATCACAATCATGATGCTTTTATAGCTCCATGGAAACAGCTTATCTTTTTTAATGACTGCATAATTGTCCATTGAGTGTATGTACCCTGATTTACTCATCTGTTCCTCTGATAACACTATAATGAATCTCACGTATATGGTGGTCTTGTGTCAGGGTGGAAAGAACATGGCCTTGAGATCAGATTGACCTAGATTCAAACCCTGGTTCTACCTGAGTAAAAGATTTGGGGGCAAATTAGCCTCTTGAAATCGAATCATCTTATTCACTTAAATTTTTACAAATGCATGAAGGAGAAGCAATATTCAAGTCTCCCATTCAGGAATACTGTAAGAATTAGATATATGTTGCAGTTGAAGCTACTCAGTAGCCATTCTCTGTTATGGTTGGCTTTCTTTCTCCTCTATTTGGTGTATTTCTTTTTCAAACACTATTCCCCACATAAAATTACAGGGTGGAATAGAATGAACACTTTTGTAGTGCTTGATAGATATTGCCAAATTGTTCTCCAGATGAATTGCACCAATATAAACTTGTGCTTTGAGTCTGTGTTGAGTTTTTATGCCAATCACCACATCCGGGAAGCAGGCCTTTGGTAGCCCACCAGAGATTTATGTCAGCTTGCATGATACCCTCCGAGCCGGCTGATGTGTGACGAGCTCATCACACGTTGGCAGATCCATTTGCACTCTCCAAGGACATGTTGGAGACACTCTTACCTTATTGACTCATTGTTCACTGTCCTTCCCCTTTGCCCTTAAATAGCAAGTGGAATGCCTGGGCACCACAGCCAAGAAGATTCTGAGCACCCACAAGGTCTCTGAACAGTAAGAGCCATCAAACCCTGGAACAGTGGCCCACAATCAGGATCGAAGGACTAGAACAGGCAGGTGGGACCAGATTCGGAGGAGGGAGCTTCATGACTTCAGCACAGGCTGCTTCATTATCATGATTCTATTTGCAAATCCCACTAATTCTGAACATGTCTGCAGCTGAAAGGAAGCATTCAAAGCCCTGTCCCTCCCCTCTTGTGTAGCTGAATGGTGTGCAAAAACCCTTTGGCTTCAGGAGGGTTTGACACAAATTTCTGACACAAGAATGCACTGTCTAGTAAGTTAACATCACAGGAAATTGCAGAAGGCAACTGAAACACTGTTTCATAACATGGGGAAAAGTTTCCCGTTCCTGATCAATATTGGAAAAAAACGACCTTTTTAGCAACTGTACAAAAGAGTCAAAATGGTCAGGGTTTTCTACCAATAACCATGGGAGTGGATGAAGTTTCACATTTTCTAATCTATGATTATTTTTTTCAAAAAGGAAACCTATCCGGGGCCACCAGTCGACGAGGTCTGTAATCACAATGATGACAGCAAGCCCAGGGAGTGTGTTCACTTTGCAGTTTCAGTCCCAGTGGAGCAAACATAGCCCCTAAGTGATTATTTCTGATGCTTCGAGCAGTGGCCCACTGCAGTCCAGGGGAGTCCACAGCCACAGGGGGAGGCCACCCATGTACACTGGGGGTGAACACATTTTTCAGTTTGAGAAACACTGAAAGGATGAAAGGTGTTATTTTGCTTTCATCCTCAACTTCCATGGCAGTTTTTAACTTCCATGGAAGTTTTTAACTTCAGTAAATTCTTGCCATGTTCTAAGAGCTTAATAAGCCATTAATCGAAAGAAAGGAAGCGTGGAGGGGCTTTATATCCAAATCAGTTGTTTGCAAACCTGTTTGAGCTTTCAGACCTCAGCTATTGGCAGTGACAGGGAGATCCAGATTCTTCTCAAGCTGTTGAATCAGGAACTTCAAGAGTAGGCCCAGCCACACTGTCAGCCACTGTATCTGCAGGTCTACATCAGGGAATTAAACTGACCTTGGATCAAAAATATACATTATCTACAGTTAGGCCTGTGATGGGTTTATCTATACTGAACATGTACAGACTTTTTTTTTTTTTGCCATTATTCTCTAAACAGTATGGTGTAACAGCAATTTACCGAGCATTTGCATTGTATTGGGGATTATAAGTAACCTAGAGGTGATTTAAAGTATGTAGGAGGATTGCAGAGATTACATGCATATAGTGTACAATTTTATATAAGGGACACAGGCATTTGTAACCTTTGGTGTTTGCAGGGGCCTTGGAACCAATCTTGACACATACTGAGGGACAACTATACTTATAATTGGAGACCAGAGGGTTCTAATGTGCAGCCAGGTTTGAGAACCACGATGGGGCGAATCCTTGGACTACTCTCTAACCCACCTCCTCAGCCTTGTTTGGGGCTTTGGGTTCTCCAAGATTCCTGCCTCCATCCTCTTCTAGGTCTTCTTGTCCTTGGTTATTTTTTTCCAAGTTGCACCCTCCACATCCATTATCAGAGTCACCCATCAAACACAGACCCTGTAAACCTGGACAGCCGTCCCCCAGCTTTTTAACATACTCTGAGCTCTTTAATGGAGCAGCCAGTATGCTCTGCTGTTCATGACCAATTCTGTCTCCTTTCTGGACATCTCCTACTCCCATCACTATTTCAGCAGCAATAAACCAAACTGTTTATTGGCAGCTCCTTACATTTGCTACTCTTTACCTCTGCACCTCTGTGTACCTTGACACTGCCTTTCAGGCCCCTCTTCCTATATACTGGGACAAGGTCTACTCATCTGTCATTTCAGTCTACTCATTCAAGGGGGTTTTCTCTCACCTCCTTGACTGATATATACAATCTCCCATGCGGTAATCGGGTTTGCCATTGCAGTGGCCACATTGCATTGTCATTATATGCCTCCGCTCTCTCTCTCTCGTTCTCACTCTCTTGTTCTCTATAATTAAACCTCAAAATGAAGAACTTGTCTTATTTACCAATATCTCCACAACATCTATTGATAGAACAGTGCCAGTGAAGAGTGGATATTCAACAAATGCATGATTTTATTTAGGTAGAAAAATAAGTTAATTAATGTCAAAAAAAATATGAAAAAAGGAAAAGTGGGTCACATTTTATTTTTCCATGCTGTCTTCCAGTTCTTGTCCATTTGCGTAAATCCGCCCTCTTTTATATGTGCACATATCACAGATCGCTGTTTAAAGATTCAGGATTATTTCTAGAACCATCTCCCCAGGTAATATCTTGAAACCATCCTACCAAGGGAATCCTTGATTCCCTCTGTCATACTCATCCTGGGAAGAAAGTCATTGCTAAGAACTGTGATATTTATGTTCCTACCTGGAAGGAACTTCTCATTGGCTGCATTGACCAAGTCTGTTTTGCCTTAACCAGGAGCCCTGCAGTTTGCTGTGACTGCATTGCTTGATGTGGTGGCTGCCACCTCATCCCCATAGACGCTGTCTCCAACACCACTTCATCATGCTGGAACGTCACTTGCATGGGCCAATGAGAAAATCATTCCCCAAAGAGTGAACATGTCATCTTGCTTGCTGTTTGAGGCTTTTATGTCACAACATTCCCCCTCGACTGCCTACAAATGCCATCAGACTAGCAGCACTCAGGTGGAGAGTGAGAGGGAGGTGTGAGCCATCAGTTACTCCCCTACCCCCCACGGTGTTTTCTGCCAGGGGCTCAGGAATCCATTGGTGGGAAACATATCCTGGCCTGTAGGAGGCCCAGGGTGGCAGTGCCCATGCTGTAACCTTGAAAGCTGCAGTCCTGGCTTTAAGTTTCTATCAGTAAACTGAGAGTATTTGTTTCACAGAGCAAGTGCACCTGTGACACTGGATTCCAGCTGAGGAAAGCAAGCTATCCTTTGTTGAGGTTTGGAAAAGCTGGAGCGTCCAAAGTCACTGACACCTCAGCAACAAAAATGTTTTCTGGGGCAAAATCTACTTCCAGTTTGGTCCCTTCTGCATCTCTATGATACTCGGTTAGTTCAGCAGATGCCAGATGAATAGAGACCCACAGGGGCATGAAGTGGAAGTTTGGCACAAACCTTAAAGATGTTTTTAAAAGTTTGTTGTTTATGTTTATAAAATGTAATAGTAGTAACAGGAAAAGAAAACCATTTCAATTACACAGAAGCTCACATTTTTCTTTTTCCATCCTTCTAATCCCTATCTATATGCATATGAAATTTTTATGTAGTTGTAATTATTGCATCTTTATAATTTTAAATGCTTTTTCCTCACTTAAAATTGTATCATAGTTACAACATTATTAGCATTTTAATGACTACATAATGTCCCGTCAACTGCACTACCAGGATTTATTTAACCACCCCATATGACATCCAGGCAGTCGCTAATATTTCTCTGTTATAAATGAGACTTCAATGAGCGTCTTCATGCATTTGCTTTTTCCTATTTTATTTCTTTTAGAGAAATTTCCAAAATTAGGATTATGATGTCAAAGAACATAGCTGCTTTATATTTTTCTGGGTTTATCCTGCCCCTTTTGTGGGGCATTGCATCAACCCATTCTCTGGTAGAGGGGTCCAGGGGGCATTGACCGCATAGTCTGCAGCTGGAAGAAGGTCAGACCAGTGAGGTGCCCAGTGTGAGGTGAACCCTGAGAACGTAGAGGGTTGGGTCAGACTGAGAGAGTGATAAAGGGACTGTGGACAATGAGCCATGTAAAAGTGAGAGACCTGGTTCTGACTTTGCTGCCTGCCGGAGGGTGAGGTTATATAACTCATTCTTTGGGGCCTGATACCGCGCCTCTCAGTGGGGACAATAAAATAAGGACTGTGACCAGGTTGCTGTGATAGGGAGAGGAAGAACCTGATGTGAAAGTACCTGTCCTGGGGGCCCTCCCTGGTGGCGCAGCTGTTAAGCGCCGCGCTGTGGAGCTGTCGGCAGCAGCAACAAGTTCAACGCCCGGCAGGGAGTTTCCCACATGGCGCAGCAGACCTCTCCTGCCTCGCCCGCTGCTCCCCTCAGCAGTGTATTTCCGTAGATCTGCCTGTTCTGCTCCCCACTCTGTCTCTGGTGAACCCTTTCGCCACCCCAGCTTGAATGCATAAATAGATAAATCTTTAAAAAAAAATAAAAAGAAAGAAAGTACCTGGCCTGGAATGGCAGTGACTCTGATTTCCTTTTCACTTTCTGCTCCTCCCCCCCCACAGCACACAGGCACACCACACTCCCAACACACCGGTCGTCTTCAGCTGCGTCCTACGTGTCCCTGCACCCTGCCCGCTGCACTCCCTGCACCCTCGTGGCCACCCTGCAGTCGTGTCCTAGCTGTTCTCCTGGCGTCTGCACAGTGTGCATGGCTGCCCCCCACGGCAGGCTGGTCTCCACAGGGGGGCCAGAGTGGCCTGTACAGATGCCACACTTCATTCTTCTGCCTGAAACTCACCAGAGAAAACGATGGTGACATCAGCAAAACATGTCCCCCACCCCTGCAACACTTCCCCACATGCAGAACTTACCTGCAGCCTTGTTGAAAACACGTCAACGGCTCCAGCTACCGCTGGGGAACCTGCATGGCACCTGGGAGCTTCTTCCCTTTGTGTGAACATAGTGGGGTGGAACCTGGGTGTCATCATGTCGAGTGGAGTTCTTGCTCAGGGGGCACCCCTGGACATTAGATGTGGATATTCTCTGCCTGAAGGATAGACGTGTATGTGTGCCTTAGGCTGCCGTAACAAATTTCTACAAACTGGGTGATTTAAAACAAGAGAAATTTATTCCCTTATAGTTCTAGAAACCAGAAGTCCAAAGTCAAGATAACAGCAAGGCTGGTCGTTCTGGAGGTTTTGAGAATCAGTTCCCTGCCTCTCTTTGGGCCTCTGATGCTTGCCAGTCATCCTCAGCAGTCCGTGGCTATCCTCAGCCATCCTTGGCCATCCTTGCCTGAATCTGCATTCCTCCAGTCTCTACCTGGGTCTTCACGTGGTCATCTCTCTGTCTCTGTGTCTCAATTCTCCTTCAAATGCCATCCTCTAAAAATGACACCTGTCAATGGGTTGAGGTCCCACACTGATCCAGAATGACTTGAGAACCTTGATTTAATTATGTCTACCAGAACCCTTTCTCTGAACAAGGTCACCTTCACAAGTTCTAGATGGTCATATACTTGGGACACCACTCAACCCACTGTGTTCTGATCTGAATGGACATCGATTTTGAGGGTAAGTTGATGGCCACAGTAGTTCCTTTATCAGCTACAAACTCCAGATTAATGATTGCTGGCTACGTTATCTCTCCCCCTCCCCCAGTGAAAACCAAAAAGGCCTGATCGTGGTAGGTTCGAGCTGTGGGCTGCATGCTAGTTGTGTCATACCCAGCAATTGGGAAGATTTACTGATTGCATAGAAATTTGAGCTTCCCTCAAAATTTGGAGACTGCATACATTGGAGATGCCCAGTTCTCCTGTGGGACAAAGTCTGGTAGAGCTTCTTGAAGGGGCTTTTCCCTGAGTGACATGCTGTCTCCTTTTCTCTTTCTGCAGTTTCTATGCAGGTGCCCCGGAAGCTTCTTCTGGTGCCCCAGAAGCTTCTATGGCTTCTGGGGTGAACCACAGGCTCTGGTGACCTTACTGTTTTCTGTTGACTGGAGCACAAACATCATTACGTCCCTAAAACTCTGAATAAGAGGGAAGAAATACCCATGATCCCAGAAACCCAAAACTCAAGCTGTTTTACGTCCTTGGCCAAATCTGGGAAGAACTTCTTTCACATTGTTACTATTATATTGTAGATATGATCTAATAACATACTTTCTTCCACTTAGTATTTTGTCAAAAACCCTTTTTCCCACATTGCTAGTCTTTATCATCATCTTATTCAGTGACTATGTGATATTTTATCAAGTTAATAGACCCTAATTTACTTACCAATTCCCCCTATTATTGGAAACCGTTACTCTAATACAGATAACACTATTATCTCTATAACCAGTGGATCAAAAGCTGACAAAGCAGATACAGCCAGAGCCAGCCATAATGATACATAGGGTCAGGCTACAGGCAATTTCTTCTATTTAACTTAAAGGCGGCAGCAAGAAGGCTAGTGGGTCCTGGGGTTGGGGAGGAACTGAAGGGCATGGTAAATGAGCGATTTTCCAAGACAAATACTAGAATTTGAGGAGGTTGTGCAGTATATTAGTTTTCTGTGGCTTCTGTAACAAATTACCACAAACTCGGTGGCTTAAGAACAGCAGAAATTTATCCTCTTAAATTCTAGAGCCCAAAAGTCATTAAGTCAAGGTATTGATAGGGTTAGTTCCTTCTGGAGACTCTGAGAGAGCTTTTTTCCTAGCTCCTGGTGGCTGCCCACAACTCTTGGCATTTTTTGACTTGTCACTGATAACACTAATCTCCATTCGTCCTCATATGGCCTTCTGCACAGTGTTAACTTACCTTTTTTTTTTTTAAAGATAAGCAAAGCTTTTTTTTATAACTTTTAATTTTTGTATATAGTATGTCAATATTGAGAAAGCAACAAAATTGTTATTTTTCATTGTGTTATTTTTATTGGTTGACATATAGCATGAAAACATTTGAGGCAATTGCCCTCACTATTCCCTTTTTCTCCACTATCATGCTGTGGAATCAAAAATAATCATACGGTCTTCCCTTTAAGTTCTTAATGTGATAAGTGAAGGCACATTTTGTACTATTGAATCATCTTATGCAGCCAAAATAAATCTCATTTCATCCCAGTGTATGTCTCTATATTGACAGGTGTAATAGAGGTCTATTTCTGGACTCTGTTCCACTTTATTGTCTGTTCCACTATTACCTTATGGGGTTAAAGGATTTGTACTTTTGTAGCACATTATTAATATCTGCTAGAACTCTACTCCCTTTTCTTTTTCAAAAGCTTCTTGGATATTCTCATCTATTTATTTTTCCAGATAAGTTGTAGGAAATTTTGTTAAGTTGTACTGTCAACCCTATTTGATATATGTAGATATAGATATAGATATAGATAGATAGATAGATAGATAGATAGATAGATAGATAGATAGATAGATTATACCTTTATTGAATGAATACATTAACTTAGGAAGAATTGATACCTTTGCAATATTGAGTTTTTTATCCAATGGTAGTTATAACTCCATAAAATATTTTCAACTTCTAAATAGACTTTCACTGTTCTATTCATGTAAATTCTTCACATTTCTAGTTCAGCTTATGCCTGGATTTGTTTTTCTGATGACTTTAACAGATAGGATTTTTTCTGTATTACATTTTCAAGCTGATCATTACTTCCATTACATTTCCTGTTTGTTGTATATTGTGAAGTTATTGGCTTTTTTACATTAACTTTGTAACCGGTCCCCTTAGTAAATTTTTCTATTTTTTTCTAATATGTTTTTCAGCTGATTTGCTAGGGCTGACTTGCAAACAATCATCATTTTTTTTACTTCCATTTTAACAACAGGCACACCTTGTATTTCAACCTCTTGTTTAATTGCTTTGGCAATTATGTCTGGAAAAGCAGACGTCCTTGTTCTGAATCTAATGGAAATGCTTAGATTATTTCAATGTGAAGCATCAACCAAGATTTGGATATGAGATACTTTTTTCTTTTATCATGTTAAAAAGTAACCATTTATTTCCATTTTACCAAGCCTTTCATCAGGGAATGGATGTTGAATTTCTCTAAAAGCCTTGTAGAAATCTATTGACATTCATGCAGCAAGTATTTATTGAGTAGTACCTGGCACTGCTCTAGGTGGTAAACAATGTCTCTGTCCTCTTGGAGAGTGATGGTTTGGGGCTTGAAAGGGAGGTGAAATTTGAAAGAATATAGGCTGAGAAGGCTACACTGAGCTACTTTTTAGGCAGAGATCTGAATTCAGTGTAGAATGAGCTCTGTGAGATCTGGGAAAATATATCACGCTGTGGAATCAAAAATAATCATATGGTCTTCCCTTTAAGTTCTTAATGTGATAAGTGAAGCACATTTTGTACTATTGAATCATCTTATGCAGCCAAAATAAATCTCATTTCATCCCAGTGTAGTTATTTTAATGGGCCGCTAGGTTAACAATATTTAATTTAGAATGTTTGCATCCATATTCATAAGTAAGTTTGACCTGGGAATATTTAAATTTGACTTTGTAAAGTTTTGTTTTATGTGCTATATTGGCTTAAAAACAGAAATTCTTAGGCTATCTTTCCCTTATTCTCTGATCGCGTACCATTTCATTTATTCGGGAATTTTCTGTTTCTTAAAGGACCAAAGATATTCTCTCATAAAACTAGATGTCCTGGCTTAGTAGGGGAACACAGTCCTTGGAGATTCTTAGATGGTTAACTTATTTTATGGTTATTGATTTATTTAGGTTTTCCTTTTTTAGTCAAATGCCTGGTTTCTTGGAAATTCACCTAGGCTTTTAAATCCTTCTAAAGCACAAACAGCAATGTAAACCAATGTGACCTCAATTAAAAAATATAGAGTAGGGTTGGGAAAAATATTGTGCCATTTAATGTCATCTCTGTCCATGATTATTTGCACTTTCTTAGTAATAATTTTGTGTGTATTAAAAGCTTTGTGTGTTTTAGAACCATAGTCTACAAGTTACCCTTTTTAGAAAAATGCTGAATTTTAACAAATGAGAGCACTTGTGTAACCATCATCAGACTATTTCCATATCCCCAAAAGTTTCCCTATTGTAATCAATCCCTTTTGTAATCAATCCCTCCCTCTCCCCAGACCCTGGAAACCACTGATCTGATTTATATCCCTATAATTTTGCTTTTTCCAGAATGTCATATAAATAGAATCCCATAGAATGTTGTTTTGACAGTCAGATTTCTCTCACAAAACAGAATGTTTCTAGGGCTCAGCCCTATCATTAAATATTCATCAGTTTTTTGTTTCCTTTTGCTTCCAATTTTATTGAGATATAATTATCCTATACATTGTATTAGCTTCAGGTTTGCAACATAATGATTTGGTATAGGTATATATTGCAAAATGATTTCCACAATAAGTTCAGTTAACATCCACTTGTGTGTTTCCTACTTGCTGTATAATATACTATTGCATGAGGACAAACTGTCTATCACAGTTTATTCATTCATGGATGAACAATTAGACTGCTTCCAGTTTTATCTGCTATGAATGTTTTAAAAATAAAAATTAATTCTTATAATAAAACAGAAATAGACATTTATTACTTCTCTAGGGTAAATATCAGAAATAGGTTTCCTGAGTCATATATAATGTGTAAGTTTAACTTTGTAAGAAACCACCATTATGGATACCACAGTGGCTGTATTTTGCATTCCTAGCAACTGTGTATGGGTCCCCTCATTTCTTGTCCTTTATCATGTCTTTGCATTATTTTTCCCCACCCTCCTTTGTCCATACTAATAGGTGAGTGGGTGATGGGTAAGATCTCATCGTGATTTTAATGAATCTGAATTACCCTGACTCACAGTATTGAGTATTTTTCATGTGTCATTACTTTCTACATATCTTCTTTGGTGAAATGTTCAACTCATTGGCTCATTTTAAAAGTTGGCTTACCTGGGGCCTCCCTGGTGGCCCAGCAGTTAAGCTGTTGGTAGTGGCGACATGAGTTCGACGCCCGGCCAGGTATAGTCCCACACGCCCAGCCAGGTATAGTCCCACATGGCGCAGCAAACCTCTCCTGCCTCGCCCACTGCTCCCCTCAACAGTGTATTTCAGTAAATCTGCCTGTTCTGCTCCCTACTCTGTCTCTGGTGAACCCTCTCGCCACCCCATACCTGTGGCCCGTACCCCAGCTTGCATGCATAAATAAATAAATCTATAAAAAAAAAAGTTGGCTTACCATTGTATTATTGATTTCAGATTACAAGTCCTTTAACAGATATATGTTGGTAAATATTTTCTCTGTGTGACATCTTTGCAATTCCTTCACATTATCCTTTCAAGGAGTTTTTAATCTTGATGACTTGCAACTACTCAAGATTTTCGTTTTGTCTTTTTAGGTCATTTCTCAAAAATGTTGTCCTAAACCAAAGACACAAAATGTTTCTCCCATGTTTCATTTTGAATTGATGATTATATTGATGTGACATAAGCCAAAGTTCATTTTTCACCTGTTCATGTCTATTTCAGCACCATTTATTAAAAATGGTACCTTTATTCTTGTTATTTTTTTCCTTGAGTATGTGGTAGAATGCCTGAATGAAGCCATTGGAGTCTGGATTTTTCTTGGTGGAAATGTCTTTAAATTACAAGTCCCACATATACAATAGACATGAGTTTGGGTTGTTTGATTCTTCTGGACTGAACTTTCATACTTGTGTCTTTCAATTTATTTCATCTGGATTGTCAAATTTGGACAGTTATTCATAATACCTTTTTTTTCCTTCAATGTCTCAAAACTCTGTAGTGATGTCTCTTCTTCCTTGACGTTAATGATTTGTATCTTTTGTCATAATTAGTCTGGATAGTCTGATTTTATTGATATTTTCAAAGAATCAGCTTTTGATTTCATCATTTTTTTCCACTGATTTTCTGTTCTCAGTTTCATCAATTTCTGCTTTCTTCCCTTATATTTAATCTGCTTCTTTATTTCTAGTTTCTAGTCTACACCTGACATTATTAATATCAGAACTTTCTTATTTTCTAATACAGCCATTTTAGTGCTATAAATTTTCCTTTAAGTAATGCTTTAGTTGTATCCCACTATTCCAAATAATTGAATAAGCTCTGTCTTCATTTTCAATCAATTCAGTATAATTGAATTTCTCAAGTTATTTATTCTTTGGCCCATGGGTTATTTAGAAGCACTTTGTATAATTTACAAATATTGGGTTTTTTTGATAGCTTTCTGCTCTTGATTTTTTATTTAAATACTCTGTGATCAGAAAACATATTTCTACCATTGCAGTTCTTTTAAGTTTGTTGATATTTATTTTATACTCCAGTATATGGTCTATTGGATAGATGTGCCAAAGGCACATGAAAAGGCTATGTACTTTGCCACTGTTAGATATAGTATGCTATAAATGCTGATTAGGTTAAGTTGGTTTATAGTTTTACTCAGGCTTTTCTAGTCTTAGTCATTTTCTCTCTATTATTCTATCAATTACAGGGAGAGGAGCGTTAGGAGTATTGAAGTTTCAAATTATAATTGTAGGCTTGTATTTTTCTCTTTTCAGTTGTTTTTTATGTATTTCTGTTGTTGGGTATGTTTCTATTTTTTAGTAGCTCTGCTTTTAGGTGTAGTTTTAAATTTCTATTTTTATTGAGCCTGTTATCTACCAGCTCATCTGTTATCTGTTTGATTTCCAACAAATTCAATCTTAAATATAGCTTTTGAATTAACCTTTTTTTTATTACATTTCATTTTATTAATTTCTCCTCCTTACCTCAAATTCTTTCATTTTGAATTAAATTCCTTCAGTAATTTATTTTCACTCTTCTTAAAGGCAGTGAAACAATGAAATAGGAAGTTTTGGCAACATTCCCTACATTTTTTGTATGAAGCATAACAGTTATTGCTCCTTTTGAAATTTCTGAAACAAACTGTGGTTTGGATTTTTTCTTTGAATTATATTTTGATTAGATTCTTTAGACACTTCCAAATGCTCTTGGGATTTGTTTTGTTTCTAATTTTGTGACTTTTTCCTAACTTCATTTATGGAGTTGTCAAAGACTGTAGTCTTATCTTTTCAGAATTAAGCAAATGTTTCTTTTAACCTAACTAGGTAGTGTGAAGGCCATCAGAGACAATAGGTAACAAACATGTGTGGCCACATTCCAGTAACTTGACTTGCAGAACCAGAGAGAAGCTTGGGTATGGCTCCTGGATGGAAACAAATCTTGTCCTAAAGAAGCCAATAAAGCACTAGCTTGAATTATTTTAGTTCTCTTATATTTACTTATGAAATTAAATCAGAAAACAAAAGAGAGCCATAAATATTTGAGACTGCTTCACCTTTCAAATAGTTTTCTCTCCCAATCACCTATTAGTACTTCTACAAAACAAGAAATTATTAATTCATCAGTTTGTACAAATACTACATTCAATTTAATATCATTCCTGATTTTAGTCCAATATAACTCTGTTTTAAGATAACAGCAACTTAGATTTAATGGCTCAGTTATCATATTCCCCCTATAATTTAATTCTTGTATTGCAAGATGATTTGGTCTATTATCAGATTTAACTCCTGGGAACCTTGTATGGGCACCATATAATTTTCTCTTAACAGGAAGGAAATTCAGGCTAGGTTCATCAAGAGACACAAGAAGAGTCCAGTTTCATATCTGAAAGAGAGGTTAGTTCTTTTGGGAAGATTATCCTTGATATGCCTTGAAGATTCCCTAAATATATTTACATTTTTTGCCAGTAGAATAAGTTTCCTTAAATTTATCAAGAGAAAGAAAGAAAGAGAAAATTATCGAATGGTTCCACTCATAACAGGAATATAGGGGAGCCAAATAAGAAAGAGACATTCGGCAGGGAAGGAGGGGAGGGTAAAGGCTCAAGAGTGGGGAAGAAGAGAGCGCGGGGGACTATGGTGATGGTTCCATGGCTGAACAGGTGATGGGTAACTTGTGGGGACCACACAATAATGTAAAAGATATGAATAACAAAAATAAATAAAATATTATTTAAAAAAAGAAAGAAACAGAAAGTAAGAGCTTTTCAGAAGACAAAAGTGTCTAAGCAAAGTATTCTCACCTGACTAGACAACTGAGAGTATAACCAAAATATTTTAATCAGCTAAACATATTTTGAAAAACATTCTTTAAAGAAATAGACCATTACTGAAATTCATTAAAAAAAATTATCAGGAGAACCCCATCTTACATGACAGCAAATTTCTTCAAATAAAATACATTTGTATGTTTTACTGAATTAAAATACAACCTTTGTCACTTATTTTGTACTCAAAGTTGGCTCCATTTTTTGAAATCTGCTTCTGGACCAATAATATACTATCTCACACACACACACACACACACACACACACACTCTTACACACTTATCTTTTACAATGACTGTTGTAAGGTGGGGGGAGGGGGAGGATAAGGGCACAAAATGGAGTAGAAAGGAACACAAGGGACCATGGAGATGGATCACGGGTGAATTGGTGGTGGGTTACCCAAGGGGAATACAAAATGTAAAAGATATAAATAACAATAAAAATATATATTAGAAAAAAAATGCTAGAACCACTCAAAAAAATTAATAAAAGGAAATGGTTCCTCCTTTTTACAGTTTTTTTGTTTTTTTGGTATTTTTTAGGATTCCACATATAAATAATACCATGCAGTATTTATCTTTCTCTGTCTGGCTTATTTCACTGAGTATGATGTCCTCCAGGTCTATTGCTGTTGTCACAAATAGCAAGGATTCCTTCTTTTTTAAGACTGTGTGTGTGTTTGTGTGTGAAAGAAATATATATAATTCTCTCTATGTATTTATACAAATATGTGTCTGTCTGTGGTTATATGTGGCTTAATGATGTTTCTACCAATGAGAGACCACATACATGATAGTGGTCCCAATAGGATTTATAATACAGCCTAGGTTTGTATAATTACACTCTGTGACATTCACATACAATGCAATTGCCTGATGACACATTTCTCAGAACATATCCCCATCCTTAAGCATTACATGACTATAGATCTAAGTATATCTAGATACAGCTATCACATTTACATCTACATGTATGTATCTTGGTTGTTTCCGTATGCCTTGGTTATTGTGGATCATACTGTAATCAATTTGGCAGTATACATATTTATTTGAGATAATGACTTCATTCTTTGGGATTTATACCCAGAAGTGAGGTTGCTGGATCATAGAATAGTTCTATTTTTAATTTCTTGAGTAACAACTCTACTGTTTTGCTTAGTGGTTGTACCAGTTTACACAGTCCTCCTTTTCTCCACATCCTCACCAATATTTGTTATCTCGTTTCTTTTTGGTAATAGAAATTCTAGCAAGGATGAGGTGAATATCTAATTATTTTAATATTCATTTTCCTGATGATTAGTGATGTTGAGCATCTTTGCATGTACCTGATGACCACTTGTATTTTCAGTATGGAAAAATGTCTATTCAGGATACTTTTTTTTTTCACTTTAATTGATTTGTTAGTTTTATTTTTAGTTTAGTTTTTGCTATCGAGTCACACGAGTTCTTTGTGTATTTTGGATATTAACCCCTTTTTGGTTATGTGGTTTGCAAATATTCCATTTCTATAGATTGCCTTTTCATTTTGCAGATGTTCTGTGATGTATATAATCTTTTTAGTTTGATATGTCTCATGTGTTTATTTCTGCTCTTGCTATCAAATTCAAACAATATTGCCAAGATCAGTTCAAGGAGTGTACCTTCCTTATTTTCTTCTAAGGATTCAGGTCTTACACCATCCAGTCTCTTACTAGGTGTCCTGTAGGCTGTGGGTCCAGTGTCATTCTCTTGCATGCAGGTGCTCAGTTTCCTCAGTACCATTTATATTTTTCCTTTCATAACTTTTGTCTACTCAGATTCTTTTGAGCTTCCATAAATGAATTATAACATTGTTTTTGTATCTCTGTGAAAAATGCCATTGGGTTTTTGACAGTGATGACATTGAATTTGCAGATCACTTTGATTAGTGTGGATATTTTAACAACATTAATTCTTGATATCGTTCCATCAACCTGTGTCTTCTTTAATTTCCTTGTTTTAGCAATGTTTTAGAGTGTTCAGTGTACAAATATTTTATCTCCCAGTTAAATTTATTCCTAATTATTTTATTCTTTTTGATGCTATTATAAATGGAATTACTTTCTTAATTTCTCTTTCCAATTGTTCATTATTATTATATATTGTGTAACTGATTTTTGTATCTCGGTTTTCTGCTCTACAACTTGACTAAAGTTCTTGTTTGTTTTCTAACTTTTCTATATTTATTGGATCATGTCATTTTTAAACAAAGACGATTTAGCTTCTCCTGTTCTGACATAGATGCCCTTTCTTTCTCTTCCTAGTTGCTCTGTCTAGGCAATCCAGTACTTATGTTGAATAAATTAATGTAGGTGGTCATCTTGTCCGGATCTTTCTGGAACTGAATTTTCAGTTTTTCACAGTTAGTATGATATAGGCTATGGATTTGTCATATTATGGTCTTTATTATTTTATGGGGCATTCTGTCTATATTGAATTTGTTGAGAGCTTTTTCATGAAAAGGTGTTGAATTTTGTCAAATGCTTTTTCTGCATCTATTGAAAAGATCACATGGTTCTTAAATTTCCTTTTGCTAATATTGTATATCATGCATGTATGTTGAACCATCCTTGCATCCTAGGAATAAATCCTACTTGGTCACGGTATTATGAGCCTTTTAATGTACTGTTGAATTTGATTTACTAATAGCTTAGTGAGAGCTTTTACATCTGTGTTCATCAGGTATACTGGCCTGTAATGTTCTTTTTTTGTAGTATCCTTGTCTGGCTTTGGTATCAGAGAAATTCTGGTCTAGTAAAATGAGATTGGAAGTGGTCCCACCTCTTCAATATTTTGGAATTGTTTGAGAATGTCTTTAAATATTGGATAGGATTCACCAATGAAACCATCTGGCCTTAGATTTTACTTATTGGAAAGTTTTTAATTACTTATTCAATCTCTTTCTTATTTGGTTTATTCTGATTTTCTATTTCTTCATGATTCAGCCTTGTTAGGGTGTATGAGTCTAGTAATTTATTTGTTTCTTCTAATGAATCTAATATGTTGGTATATACCTTACAATCCTCAGTATTTGTGTTACTGGTTTTAATATCTCATCATTTCTGATTTTGAGTTTCTTTCTTTGTTTAATCATTTGTCAATTTTGCTTAGCTTTACAAAAGTAGTTTCATTGATATTTTCTATTATCTTTCTAGTCCATCTTTTGACATTCTTTTTTTTTTTAAAGATTTATTTATTTATACATACAAGCTGGGGTACAGGCCAGAGGCGTGGGGCGGCGAGAGGGTTCACCAGAGACAGTAGGGAGCAGAACAGGCAGATCAGAAACACACTGCTGAGGGGAGCAGCGGGCGAGGCAGGAGAGGTCTGCCGCACCATGTGGGATTCTCCCGGGCTGGGCGTCGAACTCGCATTGCTGCTGCCAACAGCTCCACAGCGCAGCGCTTAACCGCTGCGCCACCAGGGAGGCCATGACATTCTTGATATGTAGTCTTCCATATAAATTTCAAAGCAGGGCCTCCCTGGTGGTGCAATGGGTTAAGTCTCGGCCTCTGAAGCTGTCAGCAGCTGACGCAGCATGAGTTAGATCCCTGGCCAGGGAGATTCCCACATGGCTCAGCAGATCTCTCCTGCCTTGCCCACTGCTCCTCTCAGCAGTGTACTTCAGTCTATCCGATTGTTCTGCTCCCCACTCTGTCTCTGGTGAATCCTCTCACCACCCCACATCTCTTGCCTACACCCCAGTTCTTGTGTACATAAATAAATAAATCTTTTTAAAAAACAAAACAATTTGGTATTTAATTTTATGCATTAAATTCATAAAGGTTCTGAATGAAATTATGTTCTATTAATGTACTGATTTTGGAAAAACTGATATGTTTACTACATAGGCAATTTTCATTCATACACATGGCATTTCTATATGCCATTTCTGTTTTTATATCTTCAAGAGAGTTTATTGTTTGCTTTTGCTTTAAAAAAAAAAAATCCCAAGCCATTCCCATCAAGGGTATCCTTATTTGTCTTATATTATTGTAGTCTGTAAATGAACGGGATATTTTTTGTGTCTGATTATTGTTATTCCTTTTTATGCATTTAGGTTGGTTCTAGCCAAACTAGCAACACCTATGTAATTCTAATAGTTTTCAAAACAGTCTCTCATGTTTTCTAGTTTATTGTCACATCATTTACAGATAGATTCAATTTTGTTCCTTTCTTTTTCAATATTTATTTTTCTGGAGTGTTCCATCTTGACAGTGTATTGGCTTAAATCACCAAAACAATATTAAATAGAAATGAAGATGATGAACATACCTGTATTGTTCAGAATTTTGAAGGAAATTGTTTCATTTTTTTATCCTTCACATGAGACTGAGTATTTTTAAGAGCCTTTATTATATTTAAAGTAGTGCCCATCAATTTCTATTTGAGTTATAATTTTCATTTGAATGTCTACTAGATTTTATCAAACATATCTTGGCATATATATCAATGAAGACTTCCTCTGTGACAAGTGCCAGGAAATCTTAACTCAAATTTGCTTAAGCAAAAAGTTAATGCATCAGCTTTTATAACTAAAAACCAACTAAAACAAAACAAAGAACAGGATAAGGTTGATTTTAAGACAGATTGATATAAAGGCTCCAGCTGAGTCATCAGGAGTTGGTATCTCTTATGAACTGTCCTCCTGAGTAACTTGATAGGCTGTAACAACTCTAAAACATTTGGCATTTAGCTTCAAATTCAGTGATAGGGAAAATGGTAGGTGTTCTGGGCTCCTTAGAAAATACTGCATTGCATCTCACTGACTTTGGTTGGAGAGAATCATCATAACCAGGGGAGTATGACATGCTGATTGGCTGGGATACAAAACACTAGCTCTACCCTGAACTGAGTAGAGTCCCATCCAATATTCATCTGCTGTGAGGAGAGGAGCAGGTGCATCCCCAGAGGAAAGCTTTAGTTTCTGTTACCAGAATAAAAGAAAATAAATACTGGGCAGCGCAGTAACAGATGTCACTTCAGTATCTATTGATTCAGCCATATGGCTATTCCCATTAATTTCTGGTTGTAATACATTGTATTGATATGTTTGCTGTGAACTGTTCTTGGAATAATCCTTGCTTAGTCACGATTTATCCTTTTGACGCACTGATTGATTCCATTTGTTTAAAATCTTCCATCTGTATTCATGAGTCAAATTGTTCTCTGATGTTATTATTTGCATTATTTGTATTATGTTTTGGTATTAAGAGTATGTTTGATACATAATGTGAACAGGAAAATTTACTTTTATAAGGTCTGAAATGATTTAAATATCATTAGAATTATTATTTTTATGGGCTAAATAAGCAATAAACTGGAAAAACTTTCTAGGCCTGATAATAGATTTTAATAACAGAAATAGCATAAAAACTTTTTATACTCTTCCATGGGTTTCTACTTCTTAGTTAAATTTCTTTTTTTTTCCCCTAGGAAAATCATCACTGTCTAGATTTTAAAATTTGGTACTATAGAGTTATACATAATAATCTCTTTAAAATTATAAATGCACTTAATCTCCTTCCTATTTATTGTTGATCATCTTTCTCTTTTCTGGTATTTGACATTTGACTTCCTTAATCCTTACTTGTCTCAACAAATCTGCATATGATTTTCAAAGGACCAGCTTTGTGTTTCACTTACATCCATTTTTTTTCCTTTTTATGTCATTATTTTTAGTTACTAATTTTGTTTTGTTTATTTTGTTGCTTTTTCCTAATTTGTGAGGTAGAAATTCTTGAATCAATTTACCCTGGTTAGAGCTTTAGCTGTTTCCACATGTTGGGCATAAAATAATCTATGTGTTGTGGTTTTTCACTGAGTTGCTTTCTAAAGAGTATATAATTTCCATTTGGATACCCTGTGTGATCTAAGGTCTGAATAAGTAGGATAGTTTCCTAACTTCTATGTAATTAAGGTTTTCATTTTAACTGGATGAGGTTTTGATTAGAAATGTGACCTATAAAATTGCTCTTGTAATGGAATTTATTACACTTTTCATTTTAGCCAAGTAATGCTCCATATCCTATCTATCTATCCATTTATCTATCTATCTACCTACCTACCTATCTATATCAATTTCTTTCTCTTGTTCTCTATATATACACACACGTTGATGTCAGGAAAGACATCATAGAACTCTAAGTTTGAGTGTCCCAGTGCATAAGAGTGATGCTATTTGATGCATGATATATTTGTGTGTATATATTTTATTAATTAATCTTCTGATCCTGGAAACTGATCTTTGCTCTAACAAATCCTGAAAATATAGTATATTAAATTGCATACTTCAATTGTGTCTATCACCTCTTTCAGTTTTCAGGAAATTTTGTTTCACGGTTTGGCTTGTTGTTAGTGACTGTTATACCTTATATTTTTCAAGGTATTACATTGAAATGTCTTTTCAACACCTTATATTTGGATTTTTGTGTCATTTTAATTTTTCAAATTAATAAAATGCTAGAACTAGAAAAATTCTTTGTGTGATACAGAACAGTCTGCTGGTTTTTCTAGTGGAGACAATGGTACCAAGAAATGAGAGTGGCCTTGTTTAAAGACCCCTCTGTAGTTTGAATTTGGTGAATCTGGGCTCTTTTGACCATACCACATCCTCCAAGTGCCCTCTGGCCAAATTTCTTCCAGATGAAATTTCAAGGATAGATAATCTGACATAAGTGAAAAATATAAATAAAAACAAATAAATGTGTATGTATATCATATACAATATGTTCTATAATACAGATTATGTAGTATACAATGTATATATTATTCCTGGCCTAAGAAGGATAAGTAAATGAATGTTGGGGAGGATGTAGGTATGACATCTTCTATACTGAGCTCTGCAGGACCCAGACATTTTCTATCTGGAATCTCCATCATCCCCTAAAGCATTAAAATTCTCTATAGGATCTGAGAACCAGATAAGGGAAGAGAAGATGTGATGGATTCTACACAGGGTATTTCTGTGAATTCTGAGGCAGTTCCAGCAGTGACTTACCTCACTCCCATCCCCTTCCATTGTCAGAACTCAAGCATAAGGCCATGCTCAGTGTGTACCTGTGTGAGTAGAGAAGAATGGAGTTTGAGGAACTTCTACCTAGCCTCTACCACATCCTGTACTCAAGTGGACAGTAGCACTGAATGTAGATGTGGGAGAGGAAACACAGATGTACCCAAGGTCCCTGTTGATCTGGGGATCAGGACTGGATTCCAGGATGGATTTGGAGAACTGGAGCTTTTGTTGGAAACTGGGGTGAGCCCAGAGGATGTAGAAGGATGAGCAGGTAAAGTCCCAAAGGACAGAGATCAAAGAGCACAGTATCTCACCAGGTACAAAGGCATCAGGATAACTTCTACCCCCTCAATCGTGAGAGTAGGTCACCTGTTCTAACCAGGCTGGTTTGGCTTTGTCAGGTTAGAAGGTTGCAAGCGTAGGTGCCATGAATGAAGGAGGTGGGAGCTGTGTGAGGAGGGGAGTAGAGGTGAGAGAGTTGACCTTTCTGTAGTACTTTGTTTAGGGATTTGGTCACTGAGCAAGTAAGTCTTGACTCAAGATATCACTTAAGATATTTATATATTAAAGAAGGCAATTGAAAACTGAACGTCTTCAGAGCCAAAGGGATTTTCCTCTCAAATATCAAATTTTAATTCTGAGGTCAAATTTTTTTTAATACCGTAGGTCTCAAAAAGGCCACTAACACTCATGTGTTATCAGTAAAAGTATCTGTTAAGCACTCGAGAAAGGCAGTTTATCTGTAATAAACTCACCAATACAATTCCAGCATAGGCTTTGAGAAGCACGTACTAACAAAGTGAAATTGTGTTATAATTTATAACTGTGAAAAAATTAAACTACTGAAGTGTTGAGAATAAGAGAATTGTTTAGTTAAATGATGGTACTTATACATTATGGAATATTACAGAGTCATTAAAATGATTTTTTAGGAGGCACAATAATTGTAATGCAGGTTTATATAATAAAATAAGTAATAAAAGTAGAATGCTGAAGTGTGTATACAGAATGACTGAAATTATAGAAGAATGAATAGAAAAAAGGAAAAATGGTGGAGGAGATGCATGAAAATATTTAGAGTGTCTTGTATAATAGGAATAAAGCTTGTTATTCTTCTTTTATGTATTTTTCAAATACCATAAATATTGCATTTAGAATAATGAAACAAACGTCTTTTTAAAATTGTGTCATTGTTGGAGCTGCTTACTGGAGCTATTCGTGGAGTCAAATGTTATTGCATTCTTTACAATACTCACATAATTGTACATAAACACTTAAAGATATGTGCACATTTGCACACCTGTACACACACACACGCACACACACACACCCCACATTCCTCCTGGGACAGCCAAGGTCCATATGTGTAGCAGCGTATGTTCTTGCACACCCTGCAAGTCCCTCGAGATCCAATGTCTTATAATCCACACTGTGCATTATTATTTCTCTTATTCTGTTAAAAACCTGATTTTTGAATCCCCGTCTCTCTTGTGCTCCTGCCTCCCCTCTCTTTGTTTCCCTCTCTCTCCCACTCACCATCTCCTCACCCTCCCCCCACAAATTCCATGTATTATTGGTTGTAGGTCATTAGCTTGGATTCAGTCCTATTCAGAACTGTCTCAGCACTGTTGTGGACTTTTCCTTCTTACTGCTATTCTCCATGAGCAAATAGAACATCTTTCTGAGAATGAGCATGTAAATTTCTTTGCATTTTTCACAAATATGTTGGTTGTGTGCTTGCTTCCAACCTCTTGGGTCCAATTATCTGAAAATAGATCCTCATCTGTTTTAGCCCAGGCTTGGTAAGTTGCAAATAATAGAAACTTACTCCACCTGGCTTAATCAAGAGAAGAAGATTTGCTGGGAAGGTACAAAGATAATTCAGAAATCTCAAGTCAGGAAGCTTTGGGGCACCGAAACCCACAACCCACAGCAGCAGCTGGCTCTGTCTTTCTCCATCCCTCTTGTACTCTCTTCAAGGCTTCTCTGCTTTTTCTGCAAACCTACTTCATTCTCTCTATTCATCACCTTTCTCTGTTTTCCCTCAACTCCTTCACTTGGCCCTAGAATGTGTCCTTGTAGTCCCTTGTAACAGTTTTAGTTTGACTGGAGTCAAAGGAACCCAACTCCAGATTCCTAGGACAAAGGATCTGATGAAGAACAAGTGCCCACCAGCTGTGACCCGTGAGGCAGACAGGAAGCTCTGGATAGCAGACACTCCGACCAGTTAAGACTAACAGTTATGAAATATTTTGTAAACATGATCTCAAAAAGCAACACTGAGACAGCTTGGTCCAAAGGCTTTGGGCTCTTTTCAGCAATCTGCTGCCACTGTCTGGTGACCTCCTGGCAGTGAGAAATGATGCCTGGGCTTTGAGCCTTTCTAGTGCTGAGCACGTCACAGGAGCATGTGATCCTCATGGACACACTGCTGACCCCATTTCACAGAGCAGCGCTTGGGGTTGGAGAGATGATGTTGTGTCCACTTGCATACATGTGCCTCACCTGCAGAGTGGTGTCGAATGCAAATCTGACCCAGTCCAGTCTTTGTCCAGCCCTCCACACAGTCATTGTGCTAGTGTGCGTGTGTCTCATCTGTAACATGATGGTTCAGAAATAAAGGAGACAGATGGGTAGAAGCATTTTGAGAATGATGGACTATGATACAAATATTATTATTATCACTTTACTCACTTTCCTAGACCCCTGCCAGCCTGCCAAGGTTTACATTAAGTGGTGGCTTGATTTGGCAGACCTTTCCTGGCATGTTGTTTTGTTGAGGACTGTTCAGAAAGGATAGCAAGTGGAGTGAAGGTGGAAAGGGGCTAAATCAATAATTTCCTGGGATATTAAGCCTGCAATGCATTAAGATGTCAGCCCTGATAGAGGTGGTTTCTTTTTTTTAATAAAGGCTGATTTGTTTTTAACCATCATGACAATTTATTTTATGCCAAATTGAAATCTACTTCTGCTCCTGTATTTCTGTCCTGGTAAAAAAAGCAAACCCACCTTCTGCAAGCCAGAAACCTGGGGGCATCTTGTACTCTGTCCTCTTCCTCAAATCCCATCTCTACCTGGCCATCGAATACCTATCCTCTCAGTAGAGCTTCATCCCTTCCCCAGCTAAAGAAATAGCCCCACCGTGCCCTGTTATTTAACTTTGGTTCATCCTCAAGAGTGCTACCAGCTTTCTGGGATGTAGGCTGGATGCTGTTGCTGCACCTGCTCATGGTTAGCAGTTTCCATTCTCTAGAGCTCAAGCGCAAAGTGTGGCTTACGGACTTACGGACTTACGGTCAGTGAGGGAAGGATGGACCACTCCTTTCTCTCCTGATGCCTGAGAACATCAGAAAGCCTGGCACTTCCTGAATGTGCCTTGAGCTTCTGGTCTGGCCTTTGCAAAGCTAATTCTTGTGCACAGGTGCTACAGGCTCTCTCTGCCCTGTGCAGTCCTTCTTATTCATAAAGTTGGGGCTCCTTGCTGGTGTCTTTCCTGACTCATTGAGAGAAGAATAGTCCCTTCCTCATCTGGAGCTCCTCTTGCTCCACCAATTCTGTAAATACCTTTGTTGCTTATGATTTAAATCACATGCGGCAGTAATTTAAATATCATCTCCTCTCCAGATGTGAGCTCCTTGAGGACTCCAGAACGGGCAAACAATGAGTTCACAATAAGTTTTATTTGAATAAATGAATCTGTCAATCAGCTGTGCCCACCTAGAGTCAGGCTTCCTTAGAGGAAAAAGAAGCCACTTTGAAGTCCCCTACAATCCTAACAGTGATGGTCCTGAATCAGATGCCAGAAGAGTTTTGCCCTAAAAGATAACAGTGAGCTTTGCTTCATGCTGCTCTCCCTTTAATAAAGACAAAAATATAATCCAGCCCTGGAATGTCCATGGCTCTGACTTGGGTTAAAGACAGCACAAGATATCTTAGGGCCATGTCAAATGCTGGTGTGGGTAGTACTGATGGATGCATTTCAAAATGGTCTGAGGCTATTTCTTGTCTCCCTGCAATGACCATCTGGATTCACATGTTAATGTTCAATCCAATTTGTTGCTAAGGCAACAGAGTTACAGGCCACCTTCACTTTACAAAAGGTGATATTGCCAAAGTCATTTTATAAGTCAGATATTTGGAAAACACAATGCATTTTCCAAGGTGAAAAGTAACATAAATAGTGACGAGAACCTACGGAATGGTATTTAACCCATATTGTTTCAGTACTTGTGCCAACTAAACCACCAAATATAATCCAGGTCTTCCCAGGTCACAGCAACAGTCTCAAAGCAATCTGACTACACACCCAAGAGTTGGGGGGAAAGCAACCTCTCTCCATAATTCCCAAACCTGAGCCCTCAGGATATCCTGTGTTTAGTATCGAGATTCCAAAACCTGGTTCAGCATCTGAATTACCTGGGAAGGATTTATTATTATGTCATTGGTTCAACTTCAGAGCCATCCCATTAAAATTAGCATCCTCATTGGGCTCCAGGAATATATACAGGGTTTTTTTTTTTAATTTTTTATTGTTATTATTATTTATGTCTTTTACATTATTGTGTATTCCCCGTAGGTTTTCCACCACCAATTCACCCGTGAACCGTCACCATAGTCCCTTGTACTCTTTTCTCCCCCATTTTGAGCCCTTATCCTCCCCCTCCCTCGCTGAATGTTTCTCTCTTACTTGGTTCCCCTATATTCTTGCTCTAAGTGAAACCGACATATACAGGTGTTTTTTCTTTAAGATTTATTTATTTATGCATACAAGTTGGGGTACAGACCAGAGCTGGGGTACAGAACAGAGGCGTGTGACAGCGACAGGGTCCACCAGAGACAGAGTGGGGAGCAGAACAGGCAGATTGACCAAAATACACTGCTGAGGGAGCAGCGGGGGAGGCAGGAGAGGTCTGCCGGGCCATGTGGGAATCTCCCCAGCCGGGCATCGAACTCTTGTCACCACTGCCGACAGTTCCACAGCGCAGTGCCCAACCATTGCACCACCAGGGAGGCCCGTATATGGGTTTTTTAAATCCCCACGCAATCCTGGTTCTGTTCTGAACTGCTCTTCAGACTTCCTGGCTAGCACTGCCATTTTCTTTCTTCCCCTGCTATGGCAATGGGGGTGACTTCTCACATTTCTGCCCAATATAAAAGCTATAGTTAGTTGGGTAATGACCTCTGAAGATGCCATAGTTCCTACTGTTGAAGGATGATCTTGAATATCCTTGGAAGGCACTGGCAGTAAACTAATTATGATGTCTGGACCAGCACTGTGGAAGCTCACAGGGGCAAGCTGTTTCACCCCTGTTAAGGGAGGGTGACTGATAGCCTGAACACTAAGACCAATGATGCTATAAATACCATTGACATTATCAATATCATGGGAATTCATTTAAAAACAACTAAATTAGCTCTTTATCCCTCTTATTCTAGCACTCAGGCATGAAGCCCTAGGGCAATCTGAATATAAGCTACCATATCATACTCAAGATAACTTCTCCCCAGACACTAACCCATGATCACTGGATATTATGTCATTTCTGTAACTATCTATGCTCTGATAATAAGCTATAGTAATGAATCCACTGTGCCTGTGTGTGCAAAAATCACTGAGCAACTCACCTCACCAGTTCCCAGAAAACCACAACCCAATATCCAAAACTAAATCCAAAGATAAACCTGGATTCTATTCAAAGCCTATTGAATTCAGGAAAAACTGAATTATTTTTATAGTTAATCTGATAGATTGCTTAGATTGTTATAATGATTCTCAGTTAATCATACCTACCTCTGCCACGGTCCCTTTATAATGTGGCGTTGTCATTTTTCTCAGCAAGAAGGCGACCCAGTTCCCCATATTCTCAACTCTGTGCTACCCTGTGAATTTCTCTGAATGTGGTAGAGTTGATCAAGTGCAAATCTGGAAGCTAGGTCTTCAAAAACTTTGACTTGAGGTATTCTCTTCAAAGACTTTGACTCGAAGTATTCATTCTCACTCTTTTGGAACCTGAGGCCACCATTCTATGAAGAAGCTTGACCTGGTCTTCTGAAAGTGAGACATCAGATGAGTAGAACCAAAGACCAATGATCAGGACTTTCAGACATGTGAGTGAAGCCATCTTGGACCCCCAGCCCTGGCTGAGCCTTCAGGTTTGCGGCTGAAGCCACATGAATAATCTCAAATCTGAAAGTTCAGTAGACAAACAGTCTATATTGCCTCCTCCAGAATTATGACTAATAATAAGTCAGTGCTGTTTTAAGCCACTCCTTTGGAATACCAATAGATATCTGCTTCAGCAAATACACAAATGTAAAATTGAAAATTATCACACACAGTCCCTCTTTGCAGAGGTAATTATTATTAAAAATTAGATCCTTCCAGAATTTTAATATTCAAATGGAGACATTTATAAAATGTTTTCGCTCTTGTTGATGCATAATTAGAATTCCGCTGTACATGCTACTTTGTAACCTGCATTTTTCATATGATAATACACTCATCATTTTCATATTTCATAAATAATCTTTTACATCATTTTAATGACTACATAATACTCCATCATTAATATGTGCATAATTTAACCAGCTCCTGTTACTGGATGTTTTTTCACTGTTACAATCAATGATGTGATGAAAAAAAACCATAAATCCCTATACATAAATCTCCCTATACATGAATGATCATTTTGTTAGCATATTATGAGTATCAGTGCTTAATTCTTTTTGCCAATGCAAAAGTAAAAGAAAAATATCTCACTATTTTAATTTTCTTCTATTTTACTAACCATGAGAATAATCAGATTTGTGCATGTCTTATGGCTATTTCTATTTGTTGTTTTACTAAAGAATGGCCCTTTCGTATATGCAAACATACTTTCTTACAATGTGTTGTGGGGTGTGTGTGCGCATGCACGCACACACACACACACCCTTTGAGGCAGTGTACCACAGAACATGAGCCATCAAATCTTCAAACCAGACAAACCTGAGTCACTTCCTACTATTTTCTAGCTATTTAATGCAGAATAAGTTGACTGCATTTTCCAGACCTCCATTTCCTCATATATAAAATGGGGATATTAGCAACTATTTCCTAAAACTGTTGTGATTTTGATGAGGTATGAAACATGCTCAACTATATGACTGAAAGAAAATGTTCAATAACATTGGCTTACATATATTTGCTTTACTCATCAGGACCATATATATGCAATTTTGTACAGTCTACTTTATGTTCAAGTGGACAGCCTATTTTCTTTTTTTTATAAATATATATTTTTATTGTTATTTATGTCTTTTACATTTTGTATTCCCCTTGGGTAGCCCACCACCAATTCACCCGTGATCCATCTCCATGGTCCCTTGTGTTCTTTTCTATTCCATTTTGTGCCCTTTTCCTTCCCTCCCTCCGCCTCCCTCC